>PVKC010008976.1:0-27414 GCA_004027635.1 Crocidura indochinensis
GTTGTTTGCTTAATGTCCATTTCTTCCTTATTACTATTGGTGTATAGAAAGGCCATTGATTTCTGTGTGTTGATTTTGTAGCCTGCCACTTTGCTATATGATTCTATTGTATCTAGGAGCTTTTTGGTAGAGTCTTTAGGGTTTTCTAAGTAGAGTATCATGTCATCTGCAAACAGTGAGAGCTTGACTTCTTCCTTTCTTATCTGGATTCCCTTGATATCTTTGCAATAATAATAATTTTGAGACACAAAAGAGAAAAGAGCTGGAAGTTCCAGCTCACCTCATGAAGCTCACCACAAATAGTGATGAGTTTAGTTAGAGAAATAACTACATTTTGAACTGTCCTAATAATGAGAATATATGAGGGAAATGGAGAGCCTGTCCAGAGTACAGGCATGGGGAGGGTGGGAGGTGGTAGATTTGGGACAATGGTGATGGAAACGTTGCACTGGTGATGGGTGGTGTTCTTTACATGACTGAAACCCAAACACATTTATGTATGTAATCAAGGTGTTAAAATAAAATAAAATTAAAAAAAAGAAAAAATAATAAATATAATGCTTTTGAGATGCAAAAAAAAAAGAAAACAAATACATTTCCTTTCACCTTGTAGACAAACAAAATCCGACTTTTCAAATATAATCTCAACTGAAGGATTGACTTTGGATCCAAAGATAACTGTTAGAATACAAGTTTCACTGCAATTTTCAAGAACAATTTATCATAAAGAACACAAGTTTAATTTCAAAACATCTGCACAGGAATGCTATGTAACTTTGTGCATGGTATTCCAGAGCACGGTCTGAATTTGTGTGTCCCAAATTCTGTTTTGCTTTACTTTTTCTCTTCAGTTTTCCATAGCCTTTTGGGTGAGATGATACTGTAATTTTTCAGTTGTCTTTGATAATTCTCTTCATGAAGATTTCTAAAGAAAAAGCAGTATTACATGTTCATAGAGAATCAAGGTAGAAATACAGGGGAAGGTGTAACTAAGAAAATAGTTATCACCCTTTCCTTCTCCCTACATATATGTTATAAATATGTTATAGATAAATGATATAAATATGAAAAGGAAGATAGTGTAATGGAAGTATTCCTTTAAAAAACTAATTTATATCTTTAAGAGGAACTTTTTTTTTTGGTTTTTGGTCCACATCCGGTGACACTCCTGGCTATGCACTCAGAAATTGCTCCTGGCTTGGGGGGATCATATGGGACATTGAGGGATCGAATCTCAGTTTGTCCTGGGTCAGCCATATGCAAGGCAAATGCCCTACTGCTGAACTACTGCTCTGGTCCCAAGAACTCTTTTTCTTAAGATTACTCATTATTGGGGCCCGGAAGATAGCATGGAGGTAAGGTGTTTGCCTTTCATGCAAAAGGTCATCGGTTCGAATCCCGGTGCCCCATATGGTCCCCCGTGCTTGCCAGGAGCAATTTCTGAGCATGGAGCCAGGAGTAACCCCTGAGCACTGCCCGGTGTGACTTCCCCCCCAAAAAAAGATTACTCATTATCATTTAAATATGTAACAAACTTAATTTAAAATCACTCAGTATTTTTCAAAGAACAGATTTTCTCCACAATTAAATTCAAATTGAATTAAATTAAATTCACCTATTCATAGATGCATAATCTCCTTAGCTTTATTTAAGTTTTGACTACTATATGAGATAATATTTTTTAAAAAAATAGCAGCATGTATGTTCACTAAAATGCTGAGACTCCTCAAAACAAGTATTCAACAAATTCCAAGTTCCAAAATGAATACCGTAATTCTCTAGAAATATTTAGTGAAGATAATAAAAACTGCATAATTTGAATATACGCTGAAGAATATTGCCCTATATTATTTTAAAAGATTTCAGAAAAGTAGCAAATAAGGAAATAATCTTATAAAAATTAAATATTAGAAATACTAATTTTTTTGTCATTATATCTTTTACTATGTATTTTGAAAAGTTATCTTCTTAAATGTCAAATAATAACTTGATACCATGTAAATAGAACCCAGGTCTTTATTTTGTGGGGGAGGGTTGTTTTTTGGGTCATACTCGTTAATGCTCAGTGGTTACTCCTGGCTTTGGGCTCAGACATCCTTCCTGGAGACCATATGGGTCGCCGGGGAATAGAACTACGATCTGTCCTAAGTCAGCTATGTGCAAGGCAAAAACATCTTACCACTGAGCAACCTATCTGGCCCCACCAGGGTCATATTTTTAATATATTGCTTAATTTTTATATGAATCATGTTTTTAAGAATTCAGGACTAAAATTATTTCTTAAAAATATGTAATAGATATAAGGTCCTGAGAGTTATTTTATTTATTTATTTATTTATTTATTTATTTATTTTTTGTGGTTTTTGGGTCACACCCGGCAGTGCTCAGGGATTACTTCTGGCTCCATGCTCAGAAATTACTCCTGAGAGGCATGGGGGACCATATGGAGCACCGGGATTCGAACCGATGACCTTTTGCATGAAAGACAAACGCCTTACCTCCATGCCATCTCCCAGGCCCCCTGAGAGTTATTATAGTGGACATTTCATTAGCTCTGTATGCAGCCTACACAAATTAGATCCCTTGCATCCAATATGGTCCCTTGAGACTCATCATAAGTAATTCCTGTGTTCAGAGACTGGAGTAATTTTTTAATATTGGGGCCATACTCAAATAAGTAAATAAATAAAACTATTATTAGATGTCATATTTGACACAAATAAAGTGACCTTGCTTCTTTTGTGAAGAAAATATTATTTTAATTAATGTACTTGAAAATCAAGGAAATAACTTTTCTTCAGAACTTAAATTGTGCATGCCAAAACCCAGTAGTTTTAAAAGTGTTTTCTCATCTTCATGTTTGTAGTTCAACAACACCCAATGTTTCTGTTCAGTGCAACTACTCAGTAGAAATTTGCAACTTCAAGCTAGTATTTGCTAATTATCCACCACCCTGACATCTAATTTTTTAAATAATTTGAATTTCTAAATCACTTCAAAAACCTAATGGAACTCAAATGCTGCTACAGCTGAAACCACTTAATAGGGCCTTGTTAATAAAGACAATCTAGTTAATTTAGCACTCTCAGTGAACATATTTTATCTTGGCCACTTGATGTAATCCAAAATAATAATAATGGCTACTAATTATGGACTAACAACAAGAACATTTTCTCCATTAACCATTTGACTGGGCTGATGGTATGTTACTATTTCAGAATAAAGAGTCACTATATGAAAGATTCTAGTATAAATTCTGGTGTACTTTAGGAGAGAATTGGGGCTCATCCTTTGTTTTATTGATACAACTGAATTATGAAAGAAAACTTGTTTAGTAGTATACATCTGCTAATCTATTTCTTATAAAAGTAATGATCATTTCTCCTTGAAATAATACTATAGTCTTATTCTATTTTTAGATCAGTCTTATTAACTGTGAGGGTTGATACTTATGCCATTTCTTGTTATATTAAATATTTTCTTTTTATTTAATATCTTTATACAGTTTGATACAAACAAGATTGTAGTTGAGTTTCAGTCATATAAAGAACACCCCCTTCAACAGTGCAACATTCCCATCACTAATGCCCTAAAACTCCCACCTCCCTACTCCCCCACCTGTATTTGAAACAGGCTTTCTACTTCATTCATTCATTCACTTTGTTATGTTAGTTGTCAATGTAGTTATTTTTATACCTTCACTCACCACTCATTGTGGTGAACTTCAGATGGTGAGCTGGACTTTCCAGCCCTCATCTCTATTGTCTGTGAGAATTATTACAAAAATATCTTTTATTTTTCTTAAAACCCATAAATGAGTGATAATGTTCTGTGTCTGTCTTTGTCCCTCTGACTTATTTCACTGAGCACAATAGATTCCATGTCCATCCACGTATAAGAAACTTTCATGACTTCATCTCTCCTGATGGCTGAATAGTATATATATATATGTATATATATATATATATATATATATATATATATATATATATATACATAACACGGTTTCTTTAGCTATTCATTTGTTGAAGGGCATCTTAGTTGTTTTCAAAGTCTGGCTATTGTAATTAGCCCTATAATGAATATTAGTGTGAAGAAGGAATTTTTTTGAATTGTATTTTTGTGTTCCTAGGGTATTAACCTAGGAGTGGTATAGCTGGATTATATGGGAGTTCAATTTCCAGTTTCTTGATGAATCTCCATAATGTTTTCCATAAAGGCTGGACTAGACGGCATTCCTACCAGCAGTGGATGACAATTTCTTTCTCTCCACATCCCCTACAAGACTGATTATTATTGTTCTTTGTGAAATATGCCAGTTTCTATGATACCTCATTGTTGTTTTTGATTTGTGTTTCCCATGGAGCATCTTTTCATATGTCTAGGCCATTTTTATTTCTTCGTTGACAAAGTGTCTGTTCATTTCTTCTCCCAATTTTTAATAGGATTTGATGTTTTTTTTTTCTTGTAAAGTTCTGTCAGTGCCTTGTATATTTTGGATATTAGCCCCTTATCTGATGGCTATTGGGTGAATAATTTCCCCCATTCAGTGAGTGACTTTGTATTCTGGACACAATTTTCTTTGAGGTTCAGAAGCTTCCCAGCATAAAATATTTCCAATTGTTTATCTCTTCTTCTTTTTCTCAAGGATTGCTTTAGCTATTCATGGGTATTTATTGTTCCAAATGAATTTCAGAAGTGTTTGATCTACTTCTTTGAAAAATGTCTTGGGTATCTTTAGAGGGTTCACAATAAGTCTGTACAATGCTTTGGGGAGTATTACCACTTTAATAATGTTAATCCTGCCAATCCATGAGCATGTTCTCTCTATCTCTTTTCTTCTCTTCTTTTTTCTCTCTCTTCTCCTCTTCTCTCTCTCTTCTCTCTCTCTCTCTTTCTCTCTTTGGTGTTTGGGCCACATATAGTGATGCTCAGGGGTTAATCCTGGCTATGCACTCAGAAATTGCTCCTGGCTTGGGGGACCATAGGGGACGCTGGGAGATCGAACCACCGTCCATCCTAGGCTAGCGTGGGCAAGGTCCTTGTACCACCGCTCTGGCGGTGTTCTCTCTTATTTCTTGGAGCAGGGTTTTATAGTTTTCTTTGTATAGGTCCTTCATACCTTTAGTCAAGTTGACTCCAAGATATCTGAGTTTGTGTGACATTAATTTGAATGGATTGTTTTATTAATGTCCATTTCTTCTCTATTTTTATTGGTATATAAAAAGGCCATTGATTTTAGCGTGTTAATTTTGTAGCCTGCCATATTGCTATATGAGTCTACTGTTTCTAGAAGCTTTTTGGTAGAGTCTTTATGGTTTTCTAAATACATTATCATGTCATCTGCAAACAGTGAGAACTTGACTTCTTTCTTTCCTATCTGGATTCCCTTGATATCTTTTTCTTGCCTTATTGCTATAGCAAGGACTTCCAGTACTATGAATAGGTATGATCTGGGATAGAGACTGAAAGGATCTGTCCCCTTTGCCCATATTACATATTTTCAAAGAAAACACTTTGAAAATGATACAATTTATTGAGAGCAATTTCCAGATATTAACGAACTTCCCCAATATTGGGTCTACCAGACATTTTTCAGAAAAAAAATGATATGGGCCTCCCAGGAAATTTACCATTGCTAAGCAGATAGAGTTTATACCCCGTAAGCAAACACAAGGCCATATGCCATTCTGGATCATTCCTTAGAACTGTATAGGATAGTAGCAACTACTTTGAAGTATTTATCGAATATATTGCTTTACTTCTTTAAAATGAATAAATGAGACCATTCATGCACAGATTTTCACCTTCTCTTCCTCAAATATTGACTTTGTTTCCAAATTAATTTTTTTCTCAAAAGTTCTGTAATGTTTAGACCATTTTGTGAATTTTTTACATTACCAGAATATATTCTTTAATTATTCACTCATTATCAATATCAAACTATAATACAAATGTTTCTCAATGTATTAATAGCATTGTCAATAATCTTTGTTATGAATACAATTAAAATGTTCAAAGAGTGACGAATAAATAGTCTGTGGCATATATACACAATGGATGCTATCATTTGAGTGAAGTGAATAGAGAGAGTAGTACAAATACTGGATAATCTCATTTATATGTGAAATGTGAAGAATCAAAGCAATGTTATAGATACTACTGAATAAAATTGCTTTGATTTGGGTTACAAATATAGTATTACTAAACAATGAGGGAAAGAATAGAAAAAAGGACCAAGCATAGTAGGTGTGACATAAGAACATTGGTGGAAGCAATTGTGAATTTTGTTTGTTTCAATATGCAGTACCTGCATCTATGAACCATAAATAACAAAGTTTATGCATGGTACCAAAATACAATAATTTTAAAAATTAACAAGTAAATATTTTTAAAAGTAAACAGTATTTTACTATTTTAATAGAAAGATATTAAGTGAACTTTGAAACAAGATAGCAAGATTCAGAAATTTTGAATGAGAAAATAAAGTCCAACAACCTTGTGCTAAAATTAAAAGACAGGAAATCCCACATGTGTAAGAAAAATTAGAGTTAAAACACTAAGATATAGGAATGAAAATTACATTGATTAAGGTATAATATATAATCTTTACTTAATTCTGATTAATGTATAAACTCCATGAGACAACAAAGTTTTTCAAGCATCTATTAAAGAAAGGAGGAAAATTCTTTTAGTAACATGAGACTTTATTATCCCACTCTGATCATTGGAAAGGTCAACCAGATAGAAAATCAATAAGGAGACAACAGCATTAATTGAAGAATTTTAAAATGTGGGATAAATAAATTAACAGACTCCAAAAACCCAAAACACTTTCAATAGAGTGCACATGGAATATTTTTCAGGAGACAACATACATATGTACATATAGACACATATATACAAATATATGTACATATGTACATATATACATATATAAAACGTTATATATGTTTTATAATGCAGTTAGAGAAGTAAGTATGCTGAGAACTATCATAACAATGTCAATGAGTAGGGATATAGAAAGCCTATCTCGAATACAGGTGGAGGTGGGGAAGGGAAGAGATTGGGGCTTTGGTGATGGGAAGGTTGCACAGGTGAAGGGGGGGGTGTTCCTATTATGACTAAAAAGCAACTAGAATTTGTTTGTAATCATGTTATTTAAATAAAGTTTAAATAAAAAAGAGTGTAATTAAAGGTATGATAAATCGTCTTTGTTTTGTTTTGTTTTGGGTCAAATCCAGTAGTCTCGGGTGCTACTACTGGATCTGGGCTCAGAAATCACTTCTGACAGGCTCAGGGTTCCATATAGGGTGTTGGGGTTCAAACCTCGGTTAACAGCTTGCAAAGCAAACATCCTACCCAATGTACTATCATTCCAGCCCAGTAGGATTACTTTTTAGAAATGTTATAAATATATACTTAAGCTAATGGGAAATTGCAGTGTTTTACACAGATACCAAAATACTCAAAAAATATTATACTTACCACTCCTTATATTGAAAACTTTTCATAACTCTTCTATATAAATAAGCTTTTCTCTCTTGATTTCCTGATTCAACATTTCTAATTGAGAATTTTTTTTCAAAAAACATTTAATGGGAGGCCGGAGAGTAGGCATGGAGATAGGGTGTTTGCCTTGCATGCAGAAGGACATGAATCCCTGCATCCCATATGGTCCCCCGAGCCTGCCAGGAGTGATTTCTGAGCATAGAGCAAGGAGGAACCCCTGAGCACTGCCAGGTGTGACCCAAAAACCAAAAAACCAACAAACAAAAAGCATTTAATGTATTCAAAGATGTATAAAGAAAAATGTACTATGGCATGAGTAGCATCAACAATGTGCTAGTTTATAAAAAAACAAAGTCAATGGGAGAAAGTAAAAATAAAATGGTCATTTAAGACTAACTTAAATACTTAATAGAAAATAAGAAATAAAGTATAAATAAAAAATGTAAAGAGTAAAATAGAACTTTATTATAAGGAAAGAATTGTAATGAGTGCATGAATAAATATGGAACATTTCCCTCTCTGAGTGTTATCTGTGAAGTAAAATGACAAATATTACCTCAGAAAATATTTATTGAGCTCTCATTGGGAGAAGATCATTTTTATAAGCATCAAAGTTATTAAATCAAACAAGGTGTAGCTTTCATCCTCCCTAACTTATAGCTTATTTTAAATGGTATGGTAATTTTCTAAGTGCTATGAAAATAAGTTTTCAAGGCGTCATGAGAGCTAAAGTATGAGTTTTAAAATGATATTGGGATATTTAAGATAGCAATCAAATTGTAATATTATTTGATTGTATCTGAGACTATTACAACAGAGGGATCTCTATGAAGATCATTATGGAAATGATAGTCTTAGCACATAAAAAACAGCACTAAAGTGTTGATCATATCAATAATTTTGTCCATAAATAACACACAATATTTTGTTTAGAGGATGGCAAATCTCTCTGAACAAGCTTAGGGCTTTATTACTACAAGTTTTTATTTAGTGTGTTAAGTAACATGCTCATAGTTGGGTTACAGTCACAAACAGAACACCCCCCTTCACCAGTGTAACATTCCCCCTTCCCCCATCCCCATCCCCTGACTATATTCGAGACAGGCATTCTACTACAGTTATTTGTTTTTAAGTTCAGTTAATTGTATTTTTTTCCTTAAAGGATAAGAGTAAAAAAAAATATATTAAATGTGTGATAGTGGCAATCGCTGTTGTTTGCATAGGTCCAGAAAAATTATAGGGAAAACAGAAAAAAATCCTTGGCCTGATTACAAAAAGGCCTCACCCCAGAAGTTTATTGGCATAAGACTGACTCTGGGTTCCAGGTATACCAGTCTGTCCAATCTAACTTATTCTCTGTGGTCCCAGTGAAACTTTTTTCACACTTTAGCTATTGTTGGTATCAGGTTCTTATATTTAAAGATTCTGGATTCTGTGCATTTCTTTTCAGGCTGATTCATTTTTTCAGGCTGATGTGGAGCATCCTCTAGTTTCAGCATACCATTAAATGTGGAGCTATCTGCCCTGCAAACAGGTTATTGTTGAGTCGTCTGGGTGTTGAGAGCACTCTTTGAAGTAAGTCAATGCCAACGCAGTGGTAGGTCTTCCCTGGTAAAGACTTGTATCCTGGTAATGTTATAGCCAATTGTGGTTGTTTCCATAGATAGTATCCATTGTTCAGGGTTGTGTGGGCAATGTCCATTGTTCTGAGACCTAAGCCAAATCATTATGCCAATGTTCAGGGTATAAGGCCTAATTGCATTAGTAGTCATCTTCTTAAAATAAATATATATAATTTGTATGAATAAAATAGATATTGTAGAGGATTAGTTTAATAAAAATATATAAGAATGTTAAGATAATTGAAGCTATAAAACTTATCCTCAGTGTAGAATATAGTTAACAAATGAAATAGCTGATATTGGTCAGAATTTTAAGAATGGAATAAAAAGATAACAAATGATTCATTTCAGCACTTTTAATTCTATCAGATAAGTATGAGTCAAGGTCATACAAGTTATATATTATTCTACTAAATTATAGTAAGAAATTTATAAAATGAATACAAGTGTATTATTGAAAAGTGAAAGTTTGGGCTTTCAGTTAACAAAATCTCTGTATAAATCTGCCATGCTAGCAATAGATATAAAAAAAATCTTAAAGTTCTGATTGGCTACAAGACCAATATGAACCAAAAATGACATTCAGATAATTTAACATTGAGCACAATAAATCAAAAGTCTAACTGAAAAGAAAAATCGTTCCAGTAACATCATCATTCAGGTCGCAACTGGAGGATTCTTTTCTTGTCTAGGCTTTACAATTTATGCAAAGTTTATCTTCTTACAATCACAGGAATATATTTGTATAAATTTTAAAGTGCATAAAACCAAGAAGATAAACATATTGCATAATCCCATCAACCAAAGATGGTGACTTAACAAAAGATTTAAAATATATGGTATATTTCTCCCTGAATAAAACCATACAGGATATTGAAAATCTAAATTTTGTTCAGAAGTGAACATCCAGCTATTATATTATACGGATAATCGAATCATTCAGACATTTTTGCAATCATTTTCTTCATTGCTTTTATGTCTTTCTCAGGGAAATTTGATGGATTGCTTTAAAATAATATGAAGTCATTTACTCAAGGGCATATATTCCAATATAAGCAGTGTATTTAGAGAACTCAAGCTTTAGAATTTTTGTAGAAGTTGCCACAGTATTTAAATGAAAGTATTTTCTTTTATATAGTTAAAATTTGAAAGAAGAATAATGTGGAATATTTTATACAAAATATCTACATAAACTGTCAGTATGTATGCAAATAGTAATATAATTATATTATTTGATAAGTTTTATTAAGGATATTTCACATTTTATTATAAACATTGCACATTAAAACATTACATTTTTTAAACTATAATATTTTTTATTTTGACCAAAGTGGCCTACATATCTTTCACAATATAGTTTTAGGTAGATATTAATATTGATTCAAAGGACTTCCCAAGTCCAAATTTGTTTTCCCTCTATCCCATTCCCATCCTGAATCCTCTATTCCCCACCCTCATCCTCTAGGCTTCCCATACAAGTGGTCGCCTCTGTGCCTAGCTTACTATTTAGTGATCATACAGCTGTTTGGGCCTGGAAACTTCCACCATCTCCCTCTCTGTTTGAGAGGCAGGACTAGATAGTTCAGGTTATGTGGCTTTGTTTGAAGATAAGAAAACCAATAAAAAAGGGGTAAAAATCGAATAAGCTGAAAATGGGTGGAGTCGTCTAGAAGCTCTCAACCTCAGTTTGAGAGAGGAAAGGGAAAAAGGAAGTGAGACATCACAACAATACAAAAATAAATATAAAACAAAGCATCCAGTGACACGACAGCAATAACGACAACCACCACATAATAACTAGGATCCTGAAATAAATCCATAACAGAGTGCAAAACAGAAAAAAGAATTGTAGACAACTTCAATATCCAAACCAAAACAAAGAAATAAAAAAATAAATAATTAAATAGATAAATAAATACAAAAGATTATTGTGTGTGTGTGTGTGTGTGTTTTTCCTGCATAGGCACAGTAAATATTGGGGACATTACAAAGGGAATTCACTTGGCCTAAGAGATACAGGGTTTCTCCGTCTTTGAAGCATACTGTCATGGGAATAACTATAGACTCCTTGCATGTTCATTTACTCTCCCCTCTGTGTCTTTGTGATGCGTGTAAGACTTCTGTCATGGGTGATAAAATCAGACCTCGGTATCTAGAGATCTTCGTATCTGCACAGGTCAAGGAATGGAACTTATGATGAAGTCCTTCTTTGTGTTTCTAGAAGTTCTGTTCCTTAACAGTCATTTTAATCCGCCTTCTGTACTTGGTGGTCTTGGTCATTGCACTAATCCTAGCCTAGTATGGAGCGTGGTATAGAGTCTTTCATTATGTTTATAGAAGATTCGTTCAGTTGCAATTGTCTCAGAGAGACCTCTGGAATTAGAGATCTTGGTTGTTGTACAGAACGTAGACCAAAATCTAGACTAGGGCTTTTTATTGGTCCCAGGATGCATTGTGCCCAGTCATGGTTGTCACAGTAAGTCATCTCTTTCCACCCCCAAATGGCACCAGCAAAATAATGTAAAAACATTATATTTTTACAATTTTAAAACAAATATCTATTGTAAAAGAAGTTTCATTAGAACTGTTTTCTATTTCTGGGCCATACCCAGTTGTGCTGATATCACTCAGTTCTGGTGGTGTTAGAAGACCATATGCAGTGTGAGAGATCAATGCTAGTCTGGCTGCAAACAGATCAAGTACCTTAACTAGTTAATTTTACAATCTCTCTTACCCAATATCATCATTATAAAGGCCTGTGCTTTTAATCAGTACTATTGACCATTTTATCAAAAATCATTTATCTTTATAGTTTAATTAAAAATCTATAAACAATATAGTTTACATTATTTATGTTGTAAGTTCTTGACAAAATTTAGTGAAATTTTATTTAGGTGACATTAAATCATACAGAAATTTTAGATGAGCTGAAATCCTTTTATTGCAATTTCTGTAGGTAAAGTTTATATAGAATCATTTATAAAAATACCAAAAATATAGATAATTCTATTTTTGTTAATGCTATGAAATTTTAGGGTTATATGTATTTTCACTATCATTTGACTTTACTTACAATATTGATTATAATAACATCACTGCATTAGCATATTTTAATAAAGATTTCCAACATACTTAAAAATCAATACCAAAGGATCTTTATAGCTGGATACTTATGTCCTTTGGGGCAGGAATGGTGGCACCGTGGTATGGCATTTCCTTGCATGTGGTTGACCTAGATGCAATGTGGTTCAATCCCCCGGGTCCCATATGGCCATATGGTCCCCCAAGCCATTAGCAATTTCTGAGCATATAGCCAGGAGTAACCCCTGAAGGTCACCAGGTGTGGCCCAAAATCAATATATATATATATATATATATAGTATATATACAATATACATTGTATATATATGGTATATATATGCATATGTATATATGTATATGTATATGTGTATATATATGCCTTTTGAGCCCTAATGATAGCACAGTAGTAGGGCTTTTGCCTTGCATGTGGCCAACCCAGGATGGACCCTGGATCCATTCCCAGCATACGATTTGATTCTCCGAGCCTGCCAGGAGCCTGTTGAGCACAGAGTCAGAATCCTAAGAACCACCAGGTGTGACCCCAAAATAAATAACCAAAAAAATTTTCTAATATTGTATCCTATTATTCATTTTTATTTTATGATCAATATTGTCTTGTATTTATATCACATTTATTTTGTGTCTTTAACATGTTAACACAAATGTAATTACTGTATTTAAAATGTTATATTTTAATGTTTACCTTAAAGGAAATACAATTCACAGCATCTTACCTGAGATTCATAATAGTATTATGCACTATTTCAAAAAAGAATAATTAAAATAATTTCAGGGCTCATAGTAGTTTTCTCTTTGACATACTATCCTGAATATTTGAGTATTTTATTTTACATTTTCTACTTTATTTTTAACAAAATTGAAATTTGATGAATCCTAATTTTATTAATAGTTGTTTTATTATTTTAGTTTTGAGGCCATGCAGGTGATGCTCACAGGTTCATTCTTTCTCTTTTCTCTTTCTTTTCTTCCTTTCTTTTGCTTTCTTTCCTTCTTTCTTTTCTTACCTTTTTTCTTTTTCTCTTTCTCTTCTTTCTTTCTCTGTTTTCTTTTTCTTTTTCGTTTTCTTCCTTCCTTCTTTCTTTTTTCTTCCTTCCTTCCTTTCTATTTTCTTCTTTCCCTTTCTTTTTTTCCCTTAAAATTTCTTTAAATAATATAATGAAGGAATACTTAAGTGATAATTTATTATCGTATTTTAATTGTGTGATGATAATTATAATAAGAATTATGAAATTTGAAATTAGAGATGTAGCAAATAGGGATGTATTAAATACATATTTCAAAGACTACTTGATCTAACAAAATAATATAATAAATAATAAAGAATGCTTGTAAAAGAATAAAAAAAACTTTCAGTTTTCTAGTTTTACATTTGGATGAATAATAATCTGTAAATAAAAACAAATAGGATTCTTTATCTTAAACAGTTACTTTGTAATTTCTATCGTAAAAAAATTTGCATTTCAACCAACAAAGTTCATATAAGCCTTTCTTTCAATATTGTTCATCGCTGTGATTGCTAAGTATAGAGCAATATCCATATCACTACAGACTATAAAAATGTTAACAACTAATTTGGGGAATAATAGAGGATTTAAGTTCACTGATTTATTTATAGGTAAATCTAGAGAGCACTATACATAGATTTAACTGATATTCAGTGACTTAAAATATATTGTTGAAAGCTTATTATCATTTGAATGAAGAAAAGAGAGGCAGGAGTTAAGCTCTATAAAGTAAAATAATAGTTTACTTATAAAGTCTTTGTAACAGGAATTACAGTTTATTTTGGCAAAAATAATCGAGTTTCACTAAATCTCATTTCTAGACCCATAATCAGTAATTATTGCCTGTTACCTTGGATCTTCCTGGAGAAGAAATATAGCATATAAGTGTAAAGAAAATAATAAATTTTAGTTCAATACCTTGGCATTCTAAAAGATACTACTATAACCATGAATAAAACACTTTAGATATTTTGCAATATATAGTTGCATTAAAATAATCAGAAACATGGGCCTCTATGAAAGTTTTAAAATTAGATTGTCATTGACCAAGATGTTAGTTCAACCAAAAACTAATCAACATTGGATAAATGGAGAAATGATCCAATGTACAGTCACAGAGCTTCAATTTTTGACTTTGAAATAGACTGGTTTGCTAGACAAGGATCACAATGTTTAATTTGCTATGAATATAACACATTTATGCACATATTATTTCTACAAACATGTTTCTATTACTATCAGCATCAATGCATTGTTTGTTTTCAAATAAACACTTTTCACTCAAAATTTTTCATGGGCCATATATATAAAGTCACCTAAAGTTATTCACAAGAACAAAAAAATATCAAATATTATTTCAGATGCTCGGAATTAGATTCTTCTTTAATTTCTGTTTGTAGGCCATATTTTGAGGTGCTCAGAGTCTACTCTCTGTTCTGTGATCTGAGATCGATCCTGACTTTGCTCAGTGAACTGAACTCAGGTCTCCTGTGTGCAAGCCATGCACACGCCAGACTATTAACTAACCTCTCTCTCCAGAATGAGAACCTTCAATTTAACAAGGTTTCTAAGCATTTATTTTGTATTGTTATGCCTGAAATGCATTTTACAAAAAGATTGTTCACAGAATTTAACAAACAGTTCTGAGATTTTTACTTTGCATTTTCAAACTGAAATATAGAAAAACTATAAACTTTTCATAAAAAATAATAGAGACGTGGGTATGATTTTTGGTTTAAATTTATTATATGTAACTATCGCTGAAAACAATGCTACAAACTCCAGTTTATAATGCTACGTGCTCTATAATAAATGAAATAAAATTTTCTATAATAATGGTGAAGAGGAGACATTTCTGATGACATAATAAATCTATGTGATATCTTGCCCTCCGCCTTATATCACTTACCATCTATCCTACAAATTAAAGTTTGATACTAGAAGTTACAAATGTTATAGAGCTCCAGTAGCTATATATAACAAAGTACTTTTTCTTCCTCCTTTCAAAATTGACATATTATAAGTTAATTTGCTAGCTTCTTTTTAGATTTTCAATATTAGAAGTGAAATAAAAATGACTTAGAGTTGCTATTTATACTAAAAGTTAATGAACATTCTTTTCCATTCCTTTGTAAGCTAAATTCCTGGTTATAAATATTAATGTTTTTATAAGGATTAGTTTTCTTATTTAAAAATGTTGAAATTTTAGTTTATAAACTATACATATATAATATGTATTGTCTCTACAGATTAACTGCTAAAATATACACAGACCTATAATCAACATATTTAAATAGATGTCAAAATGCATGGTATAATGCAAATGTTAGCAGAATGTACCCTAATATCATATGCAAAAATGTATTAAAACATATCTAGACATACATTGCATAGAAAATTATATAGAAGTATATTTAAGCATATAATTTATGCCTAAACAGATATATTCATATACCCATCTGCACATACTAAATGTATGTCATGTTGCTTTATCAAAGCAACCCTCAAAAACAACTTTTTAATAGACCAGAGTGATAGCACAGCAGTAGGGTGTATGCCTTGCACACGTCTGACCCAGGACAGACACGGATTCAATCCCCAGCATCCCATTAGGGTTCCATGAGCCAGGAGTGATTTCTGCGAGCAGAGACAGGAGTAACACCTATGCACCCCAGAGTGTGGCACAAAACAAAAACAAAAAGAAAACTACTGTTTAAAATTAAAATATTTGACTAAAATGAATTTCCATGATATATTTTAACTTATTAATAAAAATCTAAAAGCAATATGAATTAATTATACCAACACCCTAACGTTTTGTCTATTTTTCTGTTTTTATATCATCTAAATGTCTCTGATGCATTTAGAACATTTTTAATGTCCTGAATGTCATGTTGTCCTAATCAACATTTTGAAAAAAAGGGAGATCCAAGGTCAATCAAGCAATAAAAAAATTCTTAAACAGGCAAATTGGGCACACTGTTATTCTGCAGCCCATCTAAGTGGTTGATTATAGTTTGTCTGCCTACTTAAACTTGCAGCTGTGCTTAAGGGAAAAATGAGAAGGGTGTGGGTGGAACCTCTATGAAAAGGATGGTAAATAGATTGCTTTTGAAACTGTTCTTTATTTTACACCTATTTTGGGCCTCTTTACATAGCTGCAGAATAAATTGCCTATTGAAGTAGTGTTAAAGTGATGTTAGCAATGTAGAAATTACACAAGAGAACCTTATTGTATCATCATGAACAGAAATTCTTTTATGGCAATCATGAAAATGGTTCTCATTTGAAAACCAATCTGCTTTGTTTCCATATTTTATTTTACTTCTTTAACATGCTGTAATCTTCACAGCATTATTTTAAAATTCAAATTTTTTCTATTACAGATAATTTTAAA
Source organism: Crocidura indochinensis (assembly GCA_004027635.1). Lineage (NCBI taxonomy): Eukaryota > Metazoa > Chordata > Mammalia > Eulipotyphla > Soricidae > Crocidura > Crocidura indochinensis. The sequence goes on from PVKC010008976.1 coordinate 16,638, forward strand.
TATGCTTTGAATTGCAAGCAGACACGACTAGTTTATCATAGTTTATGTGTTTTATGATTAGAAAGAGACACATTTTAGAGAGGAATAACAAGTTGGCAATAGTTAACATTTACATTGGTGATATATTTAAGAATATATAGTTCTACTTGTCGGGGAATGAACTTAAATATCTATAGGCCTGAAAAGATAGTACAGTGTACAGGGCACTTACTTTGCACATTGTGGGCCTGGGTTTGATCACAGAATTCCGTGCGTAGGGGTTATTAATGACTCTGCACTCAGAAATCCCTTCTGGCAGGGTCGGGGGACTATATCGGATGCTGGTAATTGAACCCAGGTCCATCCTGGATTGCCAGTGTGCAAGGCAAAAGCCTACCGAAGTCTTATCTCTCTGAACTTTCTTTTTTTTGGGTGGGGGATTGGGGGGATCACATCCGGCAGTGCTCAGGGGTTATTCCTGGCTCCATGCTTAGAAATTTCTCCTGGCAGGCACGGGGGGCCATATGGGGCACCGGGATTCGAACCGATGACCTTTTGCATGAAAGGCGAATGCCTTACCTCCATGCTATCTCCCGGGCCCATGAACTTTCTATATGGTTTCCTGAACAAAGCCTGGAGTGGTTCGTGAACACTGAGCACAGAGTAAACTATGAATACAGTGAAGTGTGATGTTACTAAATTTAAACTTAGAAATTTAAATGACTTAATATATACATATTTCATATAAATGATAACTACATACACTGTTTGTTTGTTTTTGGGCCACACCCGGTGACCCTCAGGGGTTAATCCTGGCTATGATGTTACAGTGGTAGGCAACCTGCGGCTCACAAGCCACATGCGGTTCTTTACACTTTTAATTTGGCTCTTCTGTGTGCCGGGCGGGGAGGCAGCTCCAGGAGTCAGAATTCTGCTTCTAGCCTCTGTCAGTGTGCGCCCTGTGTGGCTCTCAAAATAAATTTCAATCGTGGTTTTGGCAAGACTTGGCTCAGTTGAAAAAAAAAGGTTGCCCACCCCACTGACTAGTAGGAAATTGCTCCTGGCTTGGGGGACCATATTGGATGGGAGATCAAACCTTCTGTCCTAAGCTAGCACCGCCAAAGCAGACGCCATACCTAGCCCAGCCCCTACTTCTGCTAGCCTTCTTTACTTAGCTTTTAAAGAGAAGAGGCTTATTTTTTTTTCTTTAAGAGCAGTTTTAAGTCCCCTATGGTTACAGCAATAGTTTGAGCCCTGCTTGATGCAGATGGAGGTAATTTTCTTCAAAAAGTCTGCTGTCAAATTCAATAGGACCTCCAGCTGATTTCTGATCATAGAAGTATAGATTAAAAAATTTGGAAAATTCGAAATCGGTAAATAAGATATTACTTTATAATAAAATAAATATAATTATATATTTTGAACAAATATTTTAAAATAAAATAATTTACTTTAGTTACTCTTGTTGTCTTACTATAAATTTATTGTGAGAATGTACCCCATAGGTCAAATTTTCTAAATTTTCATCTTATGTGTTCTATATATATTCAACATGTACATACATATCAAGAAAGATGTCTACATGTGCACAAGAAAACTAATAAAGGAAGTGAAAATATTAATGTTAGCTCTAAACATTAATCATACTCTAAACTTAAGTTTATTTTAAATAAAATGCTTGATATTCTAGATGAGCTAATACAATAAAATATGAAAACAGTTTAAGCATAATTGGTTAGAACACACATGCTTCTGATATAGAAAAGTTCGAAAATATTGCTATAGCAAAACAAATAAAATTCTTGATTAAGCTGAAAAGTTATAAAATGTCTATAAATGGCACAAAATAAAGTAAAATACTATAAAGTAGTTAATAAGAGAATAGTGACATTTTGGGGAGGTTTTATATCTGGTGTTTTTCAGGATTTACTCTCAGTTCTCAATCAGTGATCACTTCTACTACTGCTTTGTATTCAAATCAAATTAGGCATAAGCAGACAGATTTTCAGATCAGTGGAATAGACTTGAGTATTCAAAGAATGTTCCCCAGGCATACAATCAATTGTTCTTTGATAGAGGAGCAAGACATCTGAAAAGGGGCAAGGAAAGCCTCTTCAACAAGTGGTATTTGCACAACTGATTAGCCACTTGCAAAAAAGCAAACTCAGAGTCTCACTAACACCACGCACAAAGTTCAAAACCAAATGGATTAAAGACATTGATATCAGGTTTGAAACTATATTATACATAGAACAATACATAGGTAAAACATTCCATGACTTTGAGACTAAAGGCATCTTCATGGAGGAAACGTCACTCTCCATGCAAGTCAAAGTAGAGATAAACAGATGGGACTATATTAAGCTGCTAAGCTTTGGCACCTCAAAGAAAATAGTGACTAAGATAAAAAAGCCACCCAGAGAATGGGAGAAACTACACAATTCTCATCAGATAACGGGCTAATATTGAAAGTGTACAAGGTACTGACAGAACTTAACAAGAAAAAACATCTAAGCCCATCAAAAATGGGGTGAAGAAATGAACATACATTTTGCCAAGCCATCAAAAATGGGGAGAAGAAATGAACAATTTCTCAAAGAAGAAGAACAAATGGCCAAAAGACACATGAAAAAATGCTCCACAATACTAAGCATTAGGGAGATGTAAATAAAAAAAAAAACTGAGATATCATTTTATGCCACATACAATTTCATGCCACAGAGACTGGCACACATCACAAAGAACAAGAACAATCAGTGTTGGAAGGGATGCTGGTGGGAATGCTGTCTAGTCCAGCCTTTATGGAAAACAAAATGGGATTCCTCAAAAAACTGGAAATCGAGCCCCCATATGCTTCAGCTATACCACTCTTAGGATATACCCTAGGAACAGAAAAATACAATACAAAAATTGTTTTCTCACACCTGTATTCATTTCAGTGCTATATACAAAAGCCAGACTCTGGAAACAGTCAAGATGCCCTTCAACAGATGAATGGCTAAATAAACTGTGGTACATATACATAATGGAATATTATGCAGCCATTAGGAGAGATAAAGTCATGAATTTCTCATGTATGTGGCTATACATGGAATCTATTGTGCTGAATGAAATAAGGGAAAGAGGGAGAGAGATAGACACAGAACAGCCTCACTCATCTATGGATTTTAAGAAAAATTAATGACATTATTGTAATAATGCCCCAAGACAATAGAGATGAGGGCCAGAAGGACTGGATCACAATATGAAGTTCACCACAAAGAGTAGTGGTATAGTTAGGGAAATATCCACACTAATAAATATCATGACAATCTTAATGAGTGAAAGAAGTAGAATGCCTATCTCGAATACAGGTGAAGGTTGGGAATATGGGAGTGGGGGCATAGGTGGTGGGAATGTTGCACTGGTGAAAGGGAATGTTCTATTTATGACTGAAACCTAACTACAACCATGCTTGTAATAATGGTGATAAATAAAGGTTCTATTTTAAAAATTTATTGTTTCCAGTTTAGAAAATTATTCATATTCTGGCATTCAGTGTTGAAATGAATCCCATTCCCAGTGTGGCATCTCATGCATTATTGTCCCTGGTATCCTACCCAATCCCAAATTGCCATCTTGATATGCACATGATAATTTATTCTATGTTTTTATTACAATAAAGAGATTTGGGTTATTAGGAAAAACTTCAATAAAAGAAAATTTATGAAACTCATTACATTTCATTAAATTGTTAATTCTAAAACTTTATTAAGCTGTGTGTTGCTAGTTGTTGTGTTTGTTTGTTAAGCTGCTGGATCTACACTCAAGAATCATAACTGGAGGATTTAAGGGACCATGTAAAGTGCTGGGGTTAAACCTAAGTTAGTTGTATGTAAGACAAGGACTGTATTTGCTGTACTACTCTCCAACTTCTCACCTAACCTTTTAACAGAACAACATTGAATTTTCATCAGCTCTACTCTTTCTTATCCCATATATCCACCAATGATAAATAGAAAACTTTGCTTTAGATTCTAAAATCTTTAGATTTTTGATTTTAGATTTTTGATTTCAGAGCATAGTTTTTTTGTCTTCAATTTTGCAATTTCCATTCCCATTTGCTGCTATTCATTTGAGAGTCATCAAATAACTGCTATTGTCTTTTTCATCATCCTCAATATTTTCCTACTTATTTGATAATTACAAAAGAAGACCCTTTGTTTTTATTATGGGATATCCCACAGGGGAGATAGAATGGATCATAAGTTAGCATGTATATATTCAGAACAAAGAACAAAATATTATTTAGAAATTTCATTTTCTGAATATGAAAATATGAATATATAAAGAACTGAAATAAGGAGATAAAACTATTTTAAAATACTGTATAACAAATCATCACTGTAAATACAAAGGTAGCAAAGTTTTTAATGAAATATTCAAATATTTTATAGAGAAGAGTATAATTTTATCTTATTAGATTTCAAAATGTACCAAATGCACAATAGCATGCAAACTACATTGACTATTGATACTATTCAAATAAATAAACTGCCATACTGTAATCACAAGCTTTGATACAATTAAAACCACATATACATGTTTTTCATCCATATAAAATTGTTATAAGTAATGTGATAATTAATATTGGACATACTAAATATTAAGGTAGTAAGATGGAGAGATCATACAGGGTCTTAATTTAAGTGTGGCTGAACTCTAGACCTGATTTTTATTCCTCAAACCCCACTAAGAACAATACACATTGTTAGCACAAATCAGGTATAATACATGAGAGTAGCTGAGCATACTCCAAAACATAAATGACTGAATAAATAAGTAAAAATAGATAAATAGATAAATCACTCCTGGTGGTTTGTGTAAAGTAATCATCTATAAAAGAACATATAAAAACACAAATTATATCTTTGTTTATCTTGTAAGGCAAAATAATTTGAGTTTTAAATTCATATATAGATAATAAAAATGAAAGCAACAGTCAGTTATAAGACATTTTTATAGTGTACATGTCTAACTCTCAACTTTCATCTGAGATCTAGAATCCAATTTCTAAAGGTCTCTTCAATATTGCTCCCTGGATATTTGGCAACATCTGTTAACTCTATAAGTCTACAAATAAACTCATCACTTTCTCTTCAAAAATTTGCTGTTCTTATTATATTCATTGTCAGTTTAAAGTATTATCTTCATTCATTTTCTCATGTTGAAAGACTCCAAAAACTTCAATGTAATCTCTTCTATTTGTCATGAGACAAAATTATTAACTGCAAATACCATATTTGACACTTGACTCTCCTTTAAATTTGAATTGCAGTTTTTTCATATAATTATCAGAAAACACTGCTATTCTGATATTTATCTTTTATTCAATATAAGTGCCTGTGCTGACTCAGTAAGGTAGAGTTGGTTTTGGGCACCACCATTTATATAAAAAACACCTCCCACAAAAAAAAAAAACCCACAAAGAATAAATATACCAGGATAAAAACATAAAAGCATAAGTTCACATACAAATATTAATTTATGAGTAAATACTCTATTTTTCTAATTATATAGAGCATTACTTATGATAGTCATATGAAGTTACTTTATAGCATTATAATATAGAATTACTTTTTCTATCTTACAAAATATGATATGTATGCTATGCTAAACTGTAGTGAAATAGGACTAATGACAAATTTCCAATACTCCTGTAAGTCTAAAGGAACCTTTTGAACATTAAATGGCAGATCTAACTCAGATCTTTGTATTTTTGAACTCAATAAATTGTGTTTACACCAGAAACATATTTATTTTGCTGTTTTTGCTTTTAGGAGGGAGGGATCATTCCTGGTGGTGTTCAGAGTCAATACTTTCATTGCTCCCAGTGCTACTTGAGATAGATGTTGAATTAAAACTGGATCAGTTACATGCAAGGCAAGTTTTACTATCACTCAATTTTAAAACCTTAATCTCATACTTATTTAAAAAATAAGAACATTTATAATAACATTGGTTTTTGCAGATAACTTTTATAATACATTTATTTTTATCAATAATTTTTATTTTGACCAAAGTGGATTGCAAATCTTTAACAGTAGTATTTTAATTATTATTATTTTTTTTGTTTTTTTTGGGGGGGGTTGGGCCACACCCGGTGACGCTCAGGGGTTACTCCTGGCTATTCGCTCAGAAGTCTCTCCTGGCAGGCACGGGGGACCATATGGGGAACCGGGGGATCGAACCGCGGTTTGTCCTAGGTTAGCACAGGCACCTTACCTCCAGCGCCACCGCTCGGCCCCCAACAGTAGTATTTTAGGTACATTGTGGCATTTATTTGTTTTGATGTGAAAGCAAATAAATACACAATTCTGTGTCTGTATATACAACTCAATCTTCTACCTCCCCAATTTTTATTCAAATACTTCACTACTGTGTTTTTTATTACCAAAATATGTTGATTAGAGTTAAAACCAAATAACTGATAATATGCCTTTCTAGATTTCATATGTATGTCATTCATTACTAATAATGACTCAGACTATTTTCAAAAACTATTAAAAATTGAGATCTTAAACTATGTTCACACTACTAAATTTTTCTACCTCTGTATGGAAGAATGTAGAACACAGAACATTTCTAATACAGAGTCAAAAATAAATTGTCGAAATGTATCAGTAACCAATATTTATAGAAGTTCTTGAAAGATCAATATTCAGAGTGAAACAAAGAGTTGGATCATTCTGCAATGGTGATTTTAAGGAGAGAATAGTGATATTTGATAAATCCAATTTTTGCGATGTAAAAGGACTTAAATTAATTTTATCCTAGAGAATTCACCTTTGCTAACATAGAAAAATCTATGTGCCAAATTACCAGAGATAACATGACTTTGTCTTTAATGATTGTTTACAAGCAACTTTGTAAACAAAGCAGCTTTGATCACAATAAATACAGAAAATAAGTAAACTGAGACTAATCTACAAAAACCTCTTTGGATTGGTAACATGGTACAATAACTTTAGAGGCAATAATTATCTTGAAGGAAAACTGAATTTACTATATGGAACATAAGAATAGAATGGTCACTTAATTATCATTCATTAGTTCAGTATATATTCATCTTATTCATATAATTAGAATGCAATAATATGTATCTATTTTTATTTCTAATATGAATCAGACACTGATCAAAGTTCTAGTGATAGACAGTGCGAAAATGTCTTCTTGTAATTCATTGTTGAGCATTAGAAAAATCAATGCATGCTATTCATAAAAAGTTAGTAAAAGTTCTTAGTTTGAATTTAAATTCTCATTAATAATTCAACCGAGAAGCTTCTGCACCTCAAAAGAAATAACGCCCAGGATACAAGAGCCCCCCACTGAGTGGGAGAAACTATTCACCCAATACCCATCAGATAATGGGCTAATCTCCAAAATAAACAAGGTACTGACAGAACTTTACAAGAAGAAAACATCTAATCCCATCAAAAAAATGAGGAGAAGAAATGGACAGACACTTAGACAAAGAAGAAATACAAATGGCAAAAAGACACATGAAAAAATGCTCCACATCACTAATCATAAGGGAGATGCAAATCAAAACAACTATGAGGTACCACCTCACACCACAGAGATTGGCACATATCACAAAGAATGAGAACAAACACTGTTGGCATGGATGTGGAGAGAAAGGAATTCTTACCCACTGCTGGTGGGAATGCTGTCTAGTTCAACCTTTATGAAAAGCAATATGGAGATTCCGCCAAAAACTGGAAATCGAGCTCCCATACGACCCAGCTATACTACTCCTAGGAATATACCCTAGGAACACAAAAATACAATACAAAAATCCCTTCCTTATACCTATATTTATTGCAGCACTATTTACCATAGCAAGACTCTGGAAACACCCAAGATACCCTTCAACAGACGAATGACTAAAGAAACTGTGGTACATATACACAATAGAATATTATGCAGCTCTCAGGAGAGAAGAAGTCATGAAATTTTCCTATACATTTATGTACATGGAATCTATTATGCTGAGTGAAATAAGTCAAAGAGAGAGAAAGACGCAGAATGGTCTCACTCATCTGTGGGTTTTAAGAAAAATGAAAGACATTCTTGCAATAATAATTTTCAGACACAGAAGAGAAAAGAGCTGGAAGTTACAGCTCACCTCATGAAGCTAATCGCAAACAGGGATGAGTTTAGTTAAATAACTATGTTCTGAACTATCCTAATAATGAGAATGTACAAGGGAAATAGCCTGTCTAGAGTACATCAGGGGTTGGGTGGGGAGGAGGGAGATTTGGGACATTGGTGATGGGAATGTTGGACTGGTGATGATGGGTGGTGTTCTTTACATGACTGAAACCCAAACACAATCATGTATGTTTAAATAAAAAAATAATTCAACTGATAGAATAATTCAACTGATAGAATAATTCAACTGATAGAATCATAGGGTCATGTAACTAAATGGTGGGCAGTATTATTTTAACAGAGGGACTAATCTTTGAGCTCTAGAGGCACGCATTGCTTTGGGAATGCTATAAAACTAGTAAGCTTGTTGAAAAGTAATTGTTGAATCAAGTAAGTATAACAGTTGTGCATCCATTAAGGAGTTTGCCTTGTTCACAGCTAACATAGGTTCAGTTCCTAAAACTACATATTCTCTAAATCCTAGCACAGATTACTCCTGAGCACAGAGCCAAGATTAGATTTGAGTATCCCATCCAAATCAATATGAGTTTACTAATCAAAGATTGCTCCCATAGAACTGTCATGAATTAGTAGGGATTGACTTGCTCTAGTATATGGCTATGCTCAGACCTAGTCTAAAAGCAGTTGGAAAGCATAATTGGACATGAATGTCACAGATCTGAGTAAATGCAAATTGAGATAAACTTTCCATTACCCTTTTTAAAGATCTTCTTCAGCTAACCACATAAATTAAGATCAGTTAGAGTTTCACTTTGTATACAAACCAAGAAATGTTCTCATCAAATTAAGAAAATTCATTTAGAAGAAAATTCTTTGCACTATATGTAAGCTAATTTGCAATCATGCCGGAAGAGAACTCCTTAAATACTATTTGATAGTTGTCATTTCTAGTCACATTTTCTTAACATTAGCAGTATATGAGGGAATAACTTGTATTTTAATAGGCTTATTGTTTTATGTCCTTCACATAAACATTTGTCACTTTATGATTCATCTTAAAGGCTGGTTTATAGTTGTCCTGGAACCCAAACATGTCACTTATGCCTGTTCCCTCTGTATGCAGAATTAATTCTTGGCAATATTCAGAGGTCCATTTATGGAAATCTAACTTGGGATGACTAAATGCAGGACAAGTGTCTTTTCCTGTATATTATCTCTCTAGAATGACATCCATCATTGTTCATGTTTAATTTCCATAATCAAAATTAGTTTACTCTTACATTTTAAAAATTAAGTTATTTTTCTTGTTATAGATACAACTTAAGTTCGTTGCAAAATAAAAAAAATGACAAAACATTATAATTAATGGTTGAGATTCTGTCTTTATAATCAGACAATAACATTTTTTCTATAAAACAACAGCACAACTACTCAGCAACAAGTTATCATTATTCATGTGTCATTAACCTGGCACATAAAATATATTTTTTATTGACCATTGGTGAGTGGTCAAAACTTTGTGAATTTATATCTTCATAGTCTTGTGTATAGCAAAAGCTGAGGGGATGAAGAGAAAATTAAAACATACAGTAATTAAGGTTCTTAGTTTGCCTGAAGTTGACCTTGGTTCAGAAAATGGTCCTATGAGTAGCACTAGCAAAGCGTCCCTTTGCAAAAATTCAGGAAATACCTAGGTTATTGTCAGGTGCTACCCAAATCCACCTTCTTAGAGAAACAATTATCTGATACACTAGAAAAATAGATGATTATAATTGGAACCAATCTATCACTGCCACAGACCAAAGCTTTTTGTCTTTTCTTTTGATATGGTAGTTTTTTTTTCCCTTCAATTAGGTGTATGACATGCTCTTTTAAGGAACGGCTTAGTTAAATGGACTCTAACATGATCAAGAAAAGAGAGATCACTATTCTTTTTATGAAATCATGTGTTAAAAGTAAGAACTCTGTTCACTGCCTATGTATATTGCAAATGCTAAATGAAGTGGCAATAGCTGAAAGTATGTCTGAAAAGTCTTGCAGTCATATCACAGATCATTTTAAAGCAACAGTTAATAGTAATAATAATGTCTTGTATAATATTGAACGATCAATTATCTATTATCTATTCTTTTTTTTAATATATATTTTTTATTTTTTTGTATATTGTTGACAATAATATTTTGAGTACATATTAACATAAAATCAGGGGAATTCCCGTATCAAATTGTCCTCCTTCCACCTCCATTCCCATCCTACCACCCATATCCACCTCCCTCTTCCTTGAGGCTGCTAAAATAGGTGGTCTCCTCTGTGCCTAGCTTACAGCTTAGTGGTCTTATACTTGTTTGGTCTTGGTACTTCTCTTATTTCCCCCTCTAACTGGGAGGTGGGACTAGATAGTTCTAGCTATGCAGTTTTGTTTGATTATGAGAAAAGTGATAAACTGGGGAAAAATCAAATATGCCAAAAATGGGCGGAGACCTTCTAGAGGTGCTCATCATCGATTTGAGAGACCAAGGGGAAAAGGAAGTTGAAACACCTCAACAATGCAAAAAGAAGTGTCAAATAAAATAACCAGTGAGCACTCCAACAATAAAGATAAGCACCACATAAAATCCATGGTCTTGAGATAATAAAAAAAAAA
>PVKC010008977.1:0-27369 GCA_004027635.1 Crocidura indochinensis
ATTGGGGGGAGTGCTTAGGTTGTGCAGTTTCAATGAACATATACTGCTGAGACACTGATGCCCATCCACATGCCAAAGTCAGAGTCACCTGTGACTCCAAGGGGCAAAAAGAATGTGAATTAGTAAGAGAATGAAAAGCACAAGATTCAAAGCAAGTGATGTCATGTTTATATCCTTCCTCATCAGTCACTTCTAAGATCTGACTGACAGGACATCCTTGAGTCTCAAACTCAAGTCTGCGGATTGGCTATGCCACTTGGTTCTCCTAAGAATGCTTAGTGTGCTTGTAATCCATTAGGAGCTGCACATAAATGACTTAAGTCCTGATTCAGTTATCACTGATAGCAGTATGTCTTGCTCAAGTTAAGAAACCTCACAACAGGCCTCCCAATTATTATCACAGGCTGTGTTCCTCACACTGACTGTATAGAAAGAGGAGGTACAGTAAATGCACCCCAAATACACCTCAACCCAGACCCTTGCCTGGTCTGTATTGGGAATTTAGGGGACAAAAAAAAAAAAAAAGAAACCTCACAACAGACACTCAAGAAAAAGGGAGATTCTGGAGCCTCTGGGACTCCAAAACTGAGTGCTAATGGCTCCAGGAAGCAGATTTTCAACCTCCTCCCAACCCCCATCTAATCTCCTTGCTGGAACAGAGTAAAGTCAAAGTCAGTGTTTCTTCTTCAAATCACAAACTGAAGATTCGGTGTTAACTCTGGATGCAATAACCTGATTTGTTTATAATACAGACTTTGAAAATCAGAGTCCAAGTGGACAGAATTGCAAACTCTTAAACACATCTGGTCCTTCCTACTCAATCACCTACACATATTCTCTTTGAAGGTAAATTGAAAAGGTTACCTTTAGCTACAAGAGAGGTACAAGCAACTGCCCTGAGGAAAGAGACTAGTATCCCAAAACTGGAGCTGCTCTGGATGGCCTTAGGGTCCTCCCAGAAGACACTGCACGTAAATCAAGTTTCTGCCACCCAGCAGCTGTGTGACCTTTAAAGTTTCAAGAAATAGTTTTTGAATCCCAGGTTTTAATCAGAATAAAATAATAAATCTCACAGGGTAGTGTCACCAAAAAAAGATTGAAATATATAAGAAAAGAATTCTGCACATATCAGAAACTCCGAATTCTAATGCTTTCTTTTCTTAGCCATCTTGTTTCTCAGAAATCTCTAATTTTATTAGTTGGGGAAAAACAATCCTTAGTGACCAGAGATTTCAAGGAGTCCTACATCCAGCAACACACCAAAAGCACATAGAAATGTTCGCAAATTGGGCATAAATTACTAACTACAGGAGTGTAGCCTATAAATCTTCCTATTCTAAAGTTCTGCAGAACCACTGGTTAGTCCCCTGGTAGAATTGATTCATAATCTATCTATGTATCCTCAGAGCCTAAGAAGCTTGAGGATGAGGTCAAAGTTTCCACAGTTTTTCTTTCCATTTGCAAGAAGTTTTCCTTTCCTCCTTTTCCCCATTCTTTCTTCTGATTTAATAATACATGCTTTTTTTCATAAATTATTCCTGATTTATTTACAGAGATGAAAACAGAAAATTCAAATCCATTCTTCCCATGACGGTTCCAACTCCCTGTGTAAACACAGCTCTGAATGCATCAATTTCAAAGCATACTAGACAGTATAAAAGACTGAATATAGAAGGCAGGAAAACTGCATTTACTTATGTTAGAATAATAACTTTATCTTTCTTGACTGCTGTTCATTAAGATGCTCAATCATAGTCACAGATAAAGGTGTTTCTGTGTCAACCTCATACAGTAATACATGACCCAAGGATCCATATTTTTTTCAAATATTTTAATTAGATTGATAGACATTAGTCCCTAAGTATTTCTGTGTCAAGACATTAACTTCCCACAGGACTTAGGTACCAATTACAGCTAGAACAGTTAGATCTCAACCAGCATATCAAGAAAATGTTAACAGTAGTTTGTCACTTAACACGGTACCCGTGGCATATAGGAAAGAATTCCCAGTGAAGGGGAAAACATTAATAAAATGGTGACCTTTTCGAAAACACGTTAGTAATGCTACACATGACTTAATCCATTTGATAAATTTTAAAGCCACATGTTTCTACAAACTGCCAATTAGCTCTTGAACCAGTAGTCATTTTTCGCAGGCCCATGAAAAAAAAATAAATAAATAAAAGCAAAGCTGTTCTTAAACAGTTTCCTGTTATACTGAAACTTACTAGTTACCCCAAACTTAATAACTTAGATGTTTAACCCCAGCACTTGGCCAGGCAGATTTATAAGGTTTTCATTAAAGGAGGCTTGTTTGGCAGGAATCAGCACTCAGGAAACTATGCTTTAGGCAATCACCTCTCAATATCTGAAACAATTTTCTAAAGACTCTCACATGCCGGTTACTTCCTCCATTCTGAATCTTTCCATTTTTCTGTCTATATTTCCTCTGCCTCATCTGTAAGGTTGCTGTTCTTCCTGCTATCTCTCTCCTTTACAAGACACAAGTTTATGTGCTAGATGGAAATCTAATCAAGTCCTTGTCAATACTTTACTCTTTTCCTTTTTCCTTTCTCTCTCCCCCTTTCTCATTACCACCATACATACAAATGTTCACATTCAGAAACCCATTCTGCAAGAACGCCCCATGTATAAATAACCAATACTGAATGATGTCTCTGAACAAAGGACTAGAAGCCCTGAACACTGCCAACTGTGACCAAAATTAAAGATGTCTTCAAAGTCAATTTTTGCACCCAATATTTATTGGCATCTAATTAATTTTGTATAAGATTTTGCATTATGCGTCAGAATTTTGTCTCATCAATACATCACGTGCCCTCACACCAATTTTATAATCTTTTGCATGTCTCTAGCTCTGCTACTTGCACTCTTATACAGTCCCCATGCCTTATCCTAATGTCACTTGGAGCCCATCTACAAGCCCTGAAAGGATGCCGGCCTCCTCAATCTATTCTTGGCTCCATAGCTAGTTGTGATGTTTGCAATGTGGAAATGATATAATTCCTGCACTTCAAACACCTCAGGAGCTTCCCAATTTTTAGGAAAAAATTAAGGACACTCAAAAATTATAGAATGTTTAGGTTTTTCAACTTCCTTCAAGGCCATAAAACTTCTTTCATATGAAGTTTTCATTCTTTGTCTCAGTAATAGAAATGTTGTTTCCCATCAATTCTTCAGAAATGTCTCAAGGAAAACTTATTGCATCTTTTATTTATTTTTTATTTGGTTTATGAACCACACCCAGCAATGCTCAGGAGTCACTCTTGACAGTGCTTAGGGAAACCATATGCAATGCTAGGGACAGAATCTGAGTCAGCCATGTATAGGGAAAATATTCTACCTCTTGTAATAGTGCTCTGTCCCAAATTTTCAACTTTTGAAGGAATATTTTGCAATGTGCAGTATTTTGTTTTTCTTTTGCAAAGCTCAGCACCACTGTAAATATATATCACATAACTATTTCTTTACTAGTAGCTCAGAAAAAGCCAAAGAGATAGATTAGATAAGATGTTTGCCTTGAATGTGGCTGACTCAGTTTCAATTCCTCACATTCCATATTGTCCCCAAACATTGCCAGGGGTAATTTCCAAACATATAGCCAGGAATAACACTTGGACACCAATCGGTGTTAACAAAAAAAGTTAAGTCTGATTCCTTCATCACCAATATCTCAGAAATCAATGCAGATGCTATCAAATAACAGATATTAATAAATATTTACTGAAGGTTGGAGAGATAACATGGAGGGAAGGCGTTGCCTTGCATGCAGAAGGTTCGAATCTTGGTATGCCATATGGTCCCCTGAGTCTGCCAGGAGTGATTTCTGAGCATAGAGTCTGGAGTAACCCCTGAGCACTACCAGGTATGACTCCAAAACTAAAAAATATATATTAAATAAATAAATATTTACCGAATATGTAAATTAATAAGGCCTACCCATGGTTTTATTTTCACTATTTGTTACCTACATTTGTTTAGTGATCTCGCCAGTCCCATCATTTAAAAAACATCCTCAAAAGAGCCCTATAACTTCTCCCCAAAAAAGTTGTGCTTGGCACCAGAGAGATAGCACAGTGGTAGGGCATTTGTCTTGCACACAGCTTATTCAGGATGAACAGTGGTTCAAATCCTGGCATCCAATATGGTCCCTCGAGCCTGCCAGGAATGATTCTGAGCACACAGCCAGGAGTAATCCCTGAGCATCATCAGATGTGACCCCAAAACAAAAAAATAAAAAAAAAGTTGTGCTTAAACTAAAAAAGAATGAAAATAGGATTTATTTGCTTCAAAAATTGACTGTAGAAAGGAGGGGGAGGACAGAAAATGAATTAAAGATAAATATCCGATTCATTTTAATGAGTAGAAATGTCCTTAGCTAATCATCAGGGAAGACAAAGGCTTAACTGTACTTCTGTCACTTGAAACTCAAGTAGCTGGCAAAACTAAAAGGTCCAAAACAACAATGAAGTGAGAAAGGACACAATAATGGAATCATTATTCTAATATTTAATAGGAGTATTTTTGAAACACAACAATAGCATGCATGATAGATGTACAAAAGACCATTATTTTAGTTTCAAAATCATTCACCCTCTCTGTTCATCTATTAGTAACTGGCTCCTATTTCTCCTGGATTACACAAATGAAGAACAAATTCAACTAATCATAAAATCACCACACATTTTTGATAACAGGAAATAGGTGTGTGCTATTGACACTTTAGTCATTTTCATGGCATATTAAAGAGAAAGGTTGCTGAGTATATAATGACAGTTATTTAGCAACTTACTAGAAATAAAACTACCAAAAAGTTAATAAAAGTGATTTAAAAGCAGCAGAGAAATAACTCATCAATACATTAATACACTGGGCAGGTTTAACTTAACAATTTTGCCTTTATAGTCAGTTTTATCAGTCATTTTTAAATTTATCCTACTAAGAAAAAAGGTGCGCCATGAAACCCAATTAAGTCAGCAGTGGTAAAGCAAAGAATATTTCTCTGCAGACCTATATCAAAATGATTTGTTAAACATGAAGCTCTAAAATGCTAGTAAAAGATAGAATGTGAACTCTCCTTCTGCATTTACAATGACACCAAAGGAAGCCAGACAGAGTGATAAAGACTAACTACAAACCTTACCCATACAATGCTAAGTTGATCACAAAAAAAAAAAACCATGAAGTTCATGTTTTTAATGTATTGTTTATAATACATATGGGTGTCTCTTAGGATATTCTGTGCATATTGACTGTGTTCACCAACAGTAATAAAGTATGAAGCAGAAGGAACATTTGTGTACTGTTCACAACACTAATGTGAAGCAGGAGAAACATTTTGTTGGGTTAACCAAGAGTTATTGTCAGATAAGAAGTTAACTGAATTCAGTATCATTCATCTTTGACAGCATTTACTACTAAGCAATCTGCTTAAAATAAACTGTCAATCAGGAACACACTATAGTAACAGTAAACAACAGTAGAAGTGATCACTGTGCCTTTAGTATGCAGTTATACTCTAGAGAAACTAAAAGATTCGATTTAGTGTCTCTAATATAGTATTTGAGATGACTGTTTGTACTATCATATAATTTGGACATAGTGACATTGTGGGCCAAAAAGTAAGGTTCATTTAAGAGGCATGGGTTTAGAATTTCCTGTTACTAAATTTAGGATCCACTGGTTCATGACTGGATTGGCTAGAATAGAGGAACTCACATTGGTTTGACTCAGGGAAACAAATCTGATGGGGCAAAAAAGTGAAACTGGGCATAACACTATTAAGGCCTCTCCTAGCCTGAACACCCAAAGGCTCTGCACAGAATCTTAGCACTGCCAAGGTCTCTTCATGCAGAAATTTAAAAGTCAGATCAAATTATTCTCCATTTGACAACTTGATTCTGCTATACTCATTCTGCCCATAAAAGCCTTAAAATAGTTAACTGTCTTAACCAAACTACAAAGAATGTAAGAGGAGAAAGTAAGCCACTTAGCCCAATCTCCATACCAAGATGTCAAGTTGGAGTCTTTCTCCCATCTTCATCACAATTGCTAAAGAAAAAGCATGAAAGTTAAGGTGATTGTCTTTCATATTTCTCACCCCAGTTCTCTCCTTGGCATTGCATAGGGTCTCCCACTCATTGCCCTCAATTGCTCTTGAGCACCACTGTACCCCAAAAACAACAAGAACAAAGAAAAATAAAGGACTAAGTGAAAACCAAACTCTTCCTATTGCTGTATTGGAACCATCCATTCCTGCAACAAAGCTCACTATGAGAACCTAAAGTAGCACCGGTTTACAGCATTTGAGTAAACAAAAAATCCTAATAAAACCATGAGTATTCTGAATCTTCATTGTATGAAAACAAATTACTTAAATTTCTAATTTTAAAAGTTTCTGTTTGTGTATTATTCTATTAATCAGAGTTTATTATTTCAAAGTCAAGTGTGCAGATAATGGTATTTACTTCTTGAAAAAATATGCTTATGAATGCAAATAACTGAGTATTTTATGCAGTATGAGAAAAACACACCAAAACAGCAATCAAGGTGATAATATTTGGAGAAAGGCGACGCTTCCTCACAAAGCTTCCTACTCATTAAACTCCCTTTCTTGCTCTTCTCTCTGATTGGTTAAAGTCGCACAATTTCTTTTTCATGATTATTCTCCTTAGAACACTAAAATGAGAGGAAAGAGAAACTTCAGGGGCAGAAGCAGAATAGTTTGTATGCTTAGGTCATTTCTGAGACGAGAAACAGATGCAGTTTAAATGAACCATGAAAAACATTTTAGTTCTATCTCTCCTCTTGCTTATTAAGAAACTTACCCAAAGAGATAAAATTACTTACTTCTAGCCACATAGGTACTAAACTACAAAGCTGGCAGTTGAAAGGAATTGCCTCAACTGTGATCCCAGTATACTTTTCACTTGTGAATGAACTAACGATATTCCTACAGGGATACTATAGTCTACTGGGTAAAGTATACAAAAAATATTTAAATAAAACAGATGTCAGCGATGTAGCTATTTATAGAGTACATGCCTTGTACAAGTGAGGCCCCGGTTTTGATCTGACTAAATAAACAACAAAATACATTTTGGAAGCAACGAAAAAATACTGATGAACAAAAGGCACGTTAAAATATTCCACATCATTAATAATCAGGAATATTCAGATCAAAAAATGAGATATCTCAAACCACAGAGACTTGGTACATATCATAAAGAACAGAAACAACCAGTGCTAGTGTGATGCAGGGAGAAAGGGCCTTTCATTCACTATTAGTGTGAGTTATATATAGTCTTTTTGGATAGTTCTGGAAAAAAAAAAGACAAGAAATTTAACTTCCATATCATCCAACAATGCCTCTCCTAGTAATATATCCTAGGAGCACTACAATGCAATAAAGCTTTCTGCAATCCTATGTTCATTGCAGCACAATTCACAACAGCAGAATCTGGAACCAACCCAAGTTCCAGAGAACAGATGACTAAATAAAGCAATGGTGGTACTTCTACATAATGGAATACTATGCGGCTGTTAGGAAAATGAAGTTATGAAATTTTCTTATACGTACAGTACATGGAAAGCATTATACTGAGCAAAATGAGTCAGAATAAGAATAGATATGGAATAACCACACTCATTTTTGAGATATTTAAAAAGTAATATGGTAATACAATCCAGACAAAAGAGATGAAGACCAGGAGGACCAGTTCATGGTAAGTAACTTGCCCAAAATAACAGAGGAGTACACTCAGGGCAGAGAAAGGACAATGTTATTTGAAAGAACAATGAAAATGATAGCTGGAATTGATTACTCTAGAAAAGAGCTAGATTCTGAAAGAAAATAAAGTGCTATGTATGATAATTCTTAGTAACAATATTGCAAACCACTGTGTCTAAAAGGAAAAAGGAAGAGAGAAAGACAAAGTAAATATCTTCCCAAAGACAAACAAGAGAGAGGACAGGAAGAATACTGGTGGCAGGAAATGTGTACTAGTAAAGGGTATATATATATATATATATTGAGTTTCAGTATATGTATTTGACTGAAACTCAATCAAGAACAACTTTGTAACTGAAAAAAACAATTGTATCATAAAAATAGTGTAACCCAGGTATTTAAATAAAGTACTTAAAATTTTTGAAAGCAAACGATAACATAAGGCACATATATAATATACATGTGTTCATGTATAATATTTATAATATAAAATGGATAGTATTTATAAAAATCTATGTTAAAAAGAGTTGTGTTAAAAGGCTAGTTTATTTCTGGTGGAGCATTACTAAGATCATCACAGAAGCAGTAGAATTATGATGCCCATTTAAAGAGACAAAGAATTTCTACATGCATTAATAGTGGGAGGTGAAAACGGGCAGCATATTTAAACAAGAAATGCCATATGTTAAAACACAGAGGTTAGAAAAGTGCAAAGCCTTTTCATGATGCTGTTAGAAGAGCTAAAAGAGTTCATATAATAGAACTGAAAAAGATAAAGCTTCATTTGAACTAAGGAGAACAGTGAACACTGGAATTAGGAGTAAGTATGGCACATCCATTGAAAGTTTTGAATCAAGGAAAGTAGATTAATAAAAGTAATGTTGCAGAATGATTCATCCTCACATCAAGTGTTTCATCCTCACATCAAGTGTTTCATCCTCACGTTTCATGGCAGTAATCTGGAGTAGTGGATAGAGAAAAAAAAACAGAAACACATAGATTTGGAGGGTGGACAATTTGTGAATAAATATAATCAATAAAACACTGTGATATAAATCCAAGTTTGATCAAGTGTTTTTCCAAACTATGCTGATAGCAAGATGAGTATGAATAAAATATTATTATGACGAACAAAGGCCAAGTCTACTCTTTAAATCTTTCATTAATTTTATTAAGCCATTATGTGTAGTAATTTTGCTTTTGAGTGTGTTCCGATTCATAAGTCTAAATGTCAACTAGAATAATAGTTGAATAGATGACTTTTTTAAATATATTTTTTGCCTCTACTAGTAGCAGTGTGATTAGAAACGCAAGTAGAATAGAAGATTTGGGACAATGGTGATGGTAACGTTGCACTGGTGATGGGTGGTGTTCTTTACATGACTGAAACCCAAACACAATCAAGTATGTAATCAAGGTGTCTAAACAAAATATTTAAAAAAAGAAAAGAAAACAGTAGTATAAAGAAACACTTCTTAGTTGTCCAATCTACTAAGAAGGCTATTCTAAAAACACTAGACAGAATATAGAATGAACAAATATGTGCTACAATCTTCACAACAAATACTACTACAAATTTAAGATCATAGAAACTATTTATAATAGCCAATAGTAGGAGAAACTGAAGCTCCCATTGATGGATAAAAAAGTAAGCTATGCAAACATACTATACAATATCATTGGAAAGTGGCACTTGTTGAAACATAAACGAATCTTAGGGAACATTATATTAAATTAAATAAGTCATCCCTCCATCTAAGGAAAACATTTTATGATTCCACTTATATGAAGAGCTTAGAGCAGTCAGATTCGTTAGAGATAAAGTGGAATAGTAGCTGCTGGGATACTGAAGGAGAAAAAACTAGGGAATTATTTAATGCGTACAGAGTTTCAGTCTAGAAAGATGAAACAAAAATGTATATAGATGATAAATGGCTTCCTATCATATGAATATGAATAGCTAAGGCTACTACAAATCATTTAAAGTGGTAAATATTACTTTAATGTAATTTGGGGTAAAAATAAAATAATACTGCTCACCAGAATAAGCTCACTAGAATAACCAAAAATGTTTTAAGTTTAAGTAAGATCCCACTTCCAAGAAAGAAAAGTGGCCAGAGTTTTCAAAGATAAGAGTTAACCAATCTCAGCAGATTACAATGAAGAAAGTAGATGGAAAAAGAAGTAGAAACCTGGGAGCCTGAACCGTAGCATAGTGGTAGGGCATTTGCCTTGCCTGCAGCCGACCCAGGACAGATCTGATTCAATCTCAGGCATCCCATATGGTGCCCCCGCCTGCCCAGAGCTATTTCTGAAACTTAGAGGCAGAATTAACCCCTGAGCACTGCAGGGTGTGGTCCAAAAAAACAAGCAAAAAGAGAGAGAGAGAGAGAGAGAGAGAGAGAGAGAGAGAGAGAGAGAGAGAGAGAGAGAAATAAGAGCATGGGCAAATCTAAGCAGAGAACATATCCACCCAAGCAGACACCAAAAAACAAACACACACACACACACACACACACACACACACACACACACAAAAACCTTAAATGTCAGAAGTCTTGCCCAAGTCCACAGTCTAAAGAAATGTAGCTGAAGATGAAGGGAACTCAGCTATCCTTCCCCTCCCCAGTGGAGAAGAGCAAGTCCAAACAGAAATGTGGTCTAGAGCTCCCAGTAAGAATAATGCCATCACATCTGCTGCTCCCCTGAAAACACATCATTCTCAGGCTGTCTTCATGTCTCACTGCAGGACAGCAAAAGAATTATTCAGCAATATTCACAAGGGCCCAAACAGACACATACTAGTCTGCAGGAATCCAACCAAGATTTCAGTGATGCTGAAAACAAAGCAGAAACCAGTGAGAAAGAACACATCTGATCTTCTTACAAATTATTTTTTCGTGCTGAAGAGATATGCAGTAGATAAGGCACTTGTCTTGTACGTAGCTGACCCAGATTCCATCCCTTGCTTGTATTCCTTACAGATCCCTAAGCATTGCCAGGAGTTATTCCTGAGTGCAGAAACAGGAGTAATTGTTGAGTATCTCTGGGTGTGGGCCAAAAACCAAAATAAAAATGTAAAGAATCACTTTTTGGGGACACAAGAAGTACTTTTCTGTATTCAGCTAAGTGACTGAGCTCATAATACTGGAATGATTGAACTTAACGGAAATGAGAATGAGGAAAAACAACCAATTTCAGAATATAATGTCCTCTCCAAAATGAGGAGGGCATGGCCGAAAAAGGCATATTTTTGTTTGTTTTCCTGTGTGGTAGGAATAAGAGGGTCCTGTAGGAAATAGACCAACAATTTCTTCCTAAAGACTCATCTCAGCAAATTAGAGACATGAAAAAAGAACTCAGAAGAAGTTCTGCCTTCTTTCAAATTTTAGCTTAGAACACTATCCAAGAAATGTTTCCGTCATCTATTTGTGTAAGTACTTATTGTCTGTTCATAATTATAATTGAGTTATATGTTTCTAGCAAAGATATTAAAAATACCATCATTGTGATAGCTATAAATACATAGTTTGGGGAAGTTTCTCAATTCTTTTAGCTTTCTTTGCCTGAATGGCACTTTCCAGACTAGCATCACTATTTGACATATTTGGCATCAGTGCAGAGTTTTTCCAAAGTTTGCAGAGCAAACAAAGCTTCACTTTCTTTATCATTTGTTTTCTATGTCTTTGCTTCCCAGGTTTCCCCACAATTCTAGTGTCCTTGTCAGACAAGTCCCCTGGTGCTAGGCTCAGCTTGGCTCACCTATTTCTGTCCTATAGAGCACAAAAGAAAAGAAGCAATTTCCTCCTCTAGGTGGTATTGGTTAAGCATTATCTCCTAAATCTTACTACAAGGTCTGGAACCATGCACAATCCAGAGCTGTTTACATACAATCCCCAGCACAGTGAAGCCTTTATTGAAAGTCGGAGCCCTGAACTTTCCAGTGGAAAGTTTCTGAAGCAGAGATGCAATGCAGGTGACCATCTGTGTCCTCAGAGAACAGAATGACTATTTGCAATCACAGGCACGGAATCCCTCATATCCACAGACTTGCGTCCAGATAGTTGAATTTCAAAATATTAAGAGAAAGCTGTACAAGGTGAGGATAACCATCCTATAATTTGACTGTCAAAACTAAGATCCATTTATGGGCCCCATCATTTTTGAATGCTGTCCCTTCCAATATCCTCACAAGGGAAATTGGCATGAAGAGATACCTATAAAGGCCACATTAGGAAAGGGTAGAAATCATTCCCAACATACCAGCCAAATTGTAGATAGAGTAAATATGTGTCTGTTGATGTTGTTTTTGCTGTTGTCATGAAAAACTAAAACATACATTTTACTAGTTTCTAATAGGAAAATAGGATGTTAGAAGTTTCTAAGGAAACAGTCTTCTTCAGAGAGAAAAATTCTGATTCTCTTGAAGACCAAAAAGAATGTAAATTGCCACTTATGCTTCCTTCTTTAGAATTCCTGGATGACGAGTCTATATTAAAGGGAGCTGTATCCTAACAACTAGATCTATGCCAAGCGGAGATTAGTCAACCAATTTTTAGCTTTCAATTTCACCAAAGTTCTTCAAATTTATTTAGTTCATCTATATGGATTACTGAAGGACAAGAAGCCAGGAGGCAAGTCCTTCCAAATAGCCTTGCTTCTAATATATCACAGCAACAGACATCAGAAAATCACCTTCTGCACCAGAAATGAGGAAATGGCACCTTGAAAAACTACTTTAAAGTGATGCTCCCATCACTCAGTAAGACTTAAATCTGGGGGCTGGAGCAATAACACAGTAGAAAGGAATTTTCCTTGCAGGTGACTGCCCCAGGATGGACCTGGATTCCGTCCCCGATGTCCCATATGGTCCCCCAAACCAGGAGAGATTTCTAAGTGCATAGTCAGGAGTAACCCTCTGAGTGTCACCAGGTGTGTCCCAAAAACAAACAAACAAACAAAAAAGACTTAAATGTGTATTAGATAAACATTCAAATAATTCTACCTCTAATTTTAAAATGTGACAGAATATATCTATCACTAATTCCTTTTTTTAAGTATCTTTTTTTAAGTCACTGATATTTGAAGTAATTAATTGGAAGGTGAGACATATTCCATGATGTTATTTTTGTTTGATTTTATAATAACATAAGAGCACAGAATATATGCACACAGAGAATATTCTTCTATGAATTTAAAACTATCACAAAGACAATTATTTTTAAAAATAACATTTAAAATTTGTTTCACTTTCTTATGAAAGATTTTAGGGCAATTACACTATTATTTGTGGTAATAAATGCACATTGAAAACACAATTATGTACTTATGTTTTCATAATATATTGTTTATGAACATAAGGATCCATGATCCTTCGCACCTTGCATTAGTACCACTGGTCTCATCTAAATGTCCATTCAATAAGAGGAGAGATTACTTTTCCTATCATTTAAACATATCAAACATAACCAAACAAAAAAATCTATCTATTGCCATATAGAAAGAAGAGTTTTAAGATCTGTGACATCAGACCAAGTAGGAAATTGTTAATAAAATTTAATGACCAGTTGTTGTTGATGTCGTTGGTTTTTAATCATCATGAAGAAAACCCACATTTTTCAAAGATGCTATGTTCTTAATTAAGGAAAAGCAACAGAAATAAAAAGGGCATTTGAGCAATAGAAATTTCCTGAAAAAAAATTACACTTGACAAGGCCAACAGCCCACCCACCCAGTTACATCCTTCATTCCCATTTGCTATAAATATAGAGAACAGAGGGTGTATGGAGTCTTGTATGACCCCAGTGCAATTGAAGCTTCCAGTTCTTACCTAAGAAATTCAGACACAAACTAAATTCTTCCCCAATTTAGAAAACTTGCATTTTTCTCACTAAGTAGTGAGAAGAATCTTCTGTGCTTGCAAAATAGTCTAATTCCGATATTTAAGTTCGCTTTCAAAATATTCTAGTTGTTTTCCCAAACGACTTATCTTGATTTCATTTTTAACATCCATAAATACATGTGTAGTTTCCCTACTCCATGGGAAAAGGTGTTTTAAATACACTATAGAGTTCTGACAGTAGGATTTATACCGTTTAAAGAGAGCAGTCACGATCACTTGGGAAATTAAATTTAAATGTGTATATACAAGCAGTCAAGATGTATATCTGTTCCCATTGCTAATTCCTTAATATAGCTTTTATTAAGAATAATTTTGCTTCAGAACTCGCTGGAAAATCTCTACAGTACTTTTTTCCATTTCTATAATACCTTAAGGTTAGCGCACTTTAACAGCTGTTGAGGATATTAGAAAAGTGTTACTTATAAATATTGCATGAGCAAATCTAAATTACAATAAATTTCAATATCACATGACATATAAAACTCTTGGATTGGTTTATAAGAATACTATAAATATACAGATCTACTAGGGTCTGATTAGTTTTTTTCAGCAATAAGACTTTTATTCCTTTTAGAGTAGTTTCCGCCTTAGCGTAATGGCTGACTGTGAAAATTAAGTGTTTACATCAAACAATGATACATTTGACTAATATAAATTTTAAATTAACAGCAAATTATTTTTATAGCAATAAATAAGAGCCTATAAATATTGCTTAGTTCATTCCATGAGCAAGAGAAAAGGCAAATTTAAATAACTGCAAAGGAGGCATAATTTATACAAACTTCAAAGATAAAACAAACAATGAGATTCAGTTCTGTCTTCTAAAATACACTGAATCATTTCTGTTGCAAAAGGTTTGTTTTCCAGAGAAAAGCTTCTTTTCATTCAGGCACTTGCTTCTCAGAACACTACTTGGGAGTTTATCACAGAAAAAGAGAAAAACAAAACACAACAAAATTCAGTGAGAAGGTCTATTACTGAAAGCCTAAAGCTAATCTGTTGCGTTTGTAGTTTCTACACTGGTAAGCAACTTGTAGGCAGCAACATTGCAGCTGAGGGCCTGATAACTGCTAACTGTCCCCCTGGGTATGATGGTGCAAAATGACTTTGCTTTATTCCCTCCCTTACCTAGCTTCATGGCTAAGGCACTAACACACGGCATGAACATACATCCCCTGGGCACCTTCGTGTCCTCAGATAAGAACCCTCTGCTCCATCATTCTCCTTGAAATCGTCTGGCCAGAAGCACTGAGAAGCTCAACCAAGACAAATTGGTCCCTACTCTCTCAGAGTATGTTTGCCAGTTGTTTGTGTTCCTTTGCCTGGTAGCTTTTGAATGACATTGCTGACTGAGATCAGACAATAGCACAAATTCACAAGTTTTCAAACACACAAAAGCACATTTTACATCCAGTATTTCAAGCATAGATCAACTGGGTTCTCAATATATAAAACAACTTATAACGTTTGTGTTAAGCCTGTAATAGTTCAGTGACTACCACATTGGTCCAAATAAGTGAAACCTGTAGCAGGAGAGCAGTTGACATATTATTCAATGTCCTACTTAAGAATATGTAACATTAAAATCACCAAGCATATGCCATGACTGCATAAACCTGGGGAGGTTAACTTCCTGATTTCTTATGTTGCCCAATTATTTGTGGGGAGAAATTCGGTACATTAAAAACTTGCTTTGCTTAGCATGCTGAAATTTACAAGGATATCTGTCTTTCCCAGAACAAAAGGGTAAAATTATCTCCATTGAAACTTTTTCCTCAGAGGGGCACAAAAGTAGAAACATATTTTACCACACAGCATGGATTTTCCATAACCAAACATCCCCCTGGATGCTTAGAAGCACTTTACCCCTGAAATCTGACATTTGTTTTGAGTTAAAGGACATCACTAACACCACTGCTAATCTTGGAACACTTCCCCAGTCCAAGACTTTGTTGCTAACTCTAATAATGTTCTTTATATCAACTGTCCACCTATAGTAAATGACTCACAACTCATAGTTGGGTGCAGAGGCAAAATTCTTCCTGAATTACGTGGAATAAAACATAAAAAGCCAGATTAGGGGATGACTTCAAAGTTTTTGCTCCGGATTCTAGAACAGAGTAAGATACTGCAGTGCAGAAGGGTTGGGCATTTGTGTTTCCTATCAAGACAGCTCCCAGCAGAACCTTTCCTATACTCTAAAGTCACATTGATCAGCAGGGCTCAGGAATCCCAACCTCAGTCAGCTTCCTTCAGCACCACTGCCTGAGAACAGCTTCTGTCCACAGAGTGGTGCAATCCTCACAGACAGATCTCCAGCACACCCAGGGCAATGTCAAAATGAGACAGTTGTGGAGGAGCAATGGTCTCCCCTGTCATTAAAACCAAATCCTTAAGTGTAAATTAATTGCAAGATAGGAACAGCACAAAAGTGAATCCGACATGTAAGTAATTGACCAACACCAGGTACAAATTTCAAAGAAGCAGACAGGCTGGGCATGACACGGTGCTGAGTTTTGTAAAAATTCAATTAACCCAACCATCTATTAGATAGGTACATAAAGGCCCAGGTAAAATGCTATTAATGCACGCTAGAATTTGTAATGTGTAATCACGTTAATTTATGGTTTCAGAAGAAACCCTGCTATGTTTTAGTGATTATATGGTAATCAGGAAATTACGCAGATATTTTGAGCCTGGAAAGTATTTTATGAATGGTATAAACTTAATACTACCTGAAAAATTAGCTAACAGCTAATTTCTCAGACTTGATGCCAAGGAAACCTTGGTAGAAAGTGCCTCTGTGCTTAAAATTAGGAACGACTCAGAAGCCCGACTGCTGAATTTATCTGCCTAAATTCTCAGGGCCTACACTTGAAGAGCCCCCAAATTAAGCTCTTCTTTTCGCAAGTACCAGAGCATACGCTAAACCAAATTAAGGCTGAACCCCCCCCAAAATAAATCTTCGATGATTTCACCTCAAAGATGCAACTTTCTACTTTTCAGATGCACGAATATACAAGGTGCAAGCTACACCTATCTACACCAATCTGTTGGATCTTGAGTTGGTCCCCAAATTGGCTTGCCAGTCTCCAACAAGCCTGGTGCATGGGTTTTGTTTTGTTTTGTTTTCCTGAACAGGGGACACCCCCAGATGCAAAGCCTCAGCCCTTCTCCAAACTCAGCCCTCCAAGAAAAAAGAGCCAATTCAAATCCTGCCAGGCTCCCCTTCCTCCTTCCAAAGAAAAAACACACCCTCAGCGAATCCTCCCACTCCAAGTAATGCCAGCCCACATCCAAAAATGAGCCAAAGCCGAGTTCCAGGGACAAAAATCATAAAAACAAAACTCTCTCGATTAAGCAGTCGCTGACTGAGCTGGGTACATGACATGCCAGTCCTCACCCCTCTCCACCCCACCGCACACCCTCCTTGGGGATCAGAAAAGTTTGAGGCGGCCCCCCACTAGGAGGACCAAACTGCAGAAGGCAGACGGCGCTGCCTGTGGCATCCAACTCGCGAACCCGACTCGGAGCCCCCCGCAACTAGAAAGTAAGTCCTCGGCCCGCGTCCACCGGGACTCTCCCTACTCCCCGAACCCCGCGCACGCCCTCAGAGAGGGCCCCCCACTTACCGCACCGCTTGCACAGCACCCGGCTGACCTCCTTCTTGAGGTTGCGACCCGTCTCGAGTGGAGGAAAAGACGCTCGAAAGGCGGCCGGAGCGCCGCTGCTGCTGCTGTTGGTGGTGTCGGGCTCCATGAAGAAGATGTACCTGCTGTCCTCCTTGAGCCTCCCGCAAGAGGGAAAAGTGGGGTGACCCCAGACCCCCAAGCGCACGGTGAGCAGCGAGTCCTTCTTCAAGCCTCCAGCTTTCACCGCCCACACCTGGTGCACCTTCACCAGATAGGGCGCCTGGTCCCCGGGCCAGGGAGTGGGCACAGTCCCGTTGGGCACGGTGACACTCGGGTTGGGGTGCAGATGCGGGTCCGGCTGGCGCTCGCCTCCTCCCCACGCCCCTGCCTCGGTCCCGGCGAGTGCCCCCTGCTGCCGCCGTGGCGGGTGCTGCACCTTGCCCTCGATCACCACCGCGGCGCGCTGAGCCAGCTCCTGCACCGAACCCACACTGGGCGGGGACGAGTAGCACACCGAGGCCCCCGCGGGGGACGCCGCCCGCACCCCGCCGCCCGCCGCCGCCGCCCCCGGAGCCAGGGCCGCGAAGCGCAGCAGCAGCGGCAACTGCAACAGCAACAGCAGAGGCGGCGGAGCGCGCGCGGCGGGGTTCGGGCTCCGGGCCCGCGGGCAGCCGCCGCCGCCACTCCCCGGGCGGCGCGGGGCGCGTCTCCATCTCATGGTGCCAGGTGCGCGCGGGGGTCAGCCCTGCCTGCCTGCCTGCCTGCCTGCCTGCCGTGGGTTCAGATGCCGCTGCCCAGGCTCACTCCCGCGGCTGCCTGCCTTCTTGGCCTCTCTCCTCCGCTTTCACTCCTCCTCCTCCCTGGCTTGCCCTCCTTCTTATTTATTTATTTATTGGGGGATGAGGGGTTGGATGAGGGTGCGGGAGAGTTGTTTGTAGGAGGAGGGAGCAAGGAGGGAAGGAAAAGAAAAGGTGGGTGGCACCCCAGGCGAAGAGGAAAAAAAAAGAAAATAAAATCAGGCAGTCAAATAGAGGAGGAAAAAATAAAAATTTGGGAAAAAAAAATGCCACCGCCTTGATGGCTGCGAGTGACAGGTCTCTCCGCGCCGCGCTGCGCCGCGCCCGAGCCCTGCTGTCGGGGTTGCTGTCATGCGAGGTGTTGGAGGTGCCGGAGCTGCTGAGCTGCTAACGGTCCTTTGTGTGAAGTGCTGCTGCGGCGGTGGCTGCTGAGGCTGCGAGCGAGCTTGCTTGCTAGGGAGAGAGCCCTGGAGGCGGAGTTGCGTGCCTGGAAATCGTGGGGTGGACCGCGGCGGCGGCGGGTGGCAGCGCCCGGCGCCTCGCCAGCCTGTTTGCCAACGCGCCCCGCGCGCGCGACGCCCCGGTCCGGTGCCGAGGCCGCACCCCGCAGCCCCGGCCCCCGCGCCCCCCTCCTTTCGCACGCTCGCCCCGACTGCTGCAATGGGAGGTCCGGGCGACCGAGCGGCCGCAGACCGAGTGGGCTGCGGAGATTTCTTGGGGAGCAAGAAGGGGAACGCTCCAGGGAACCAGCGGGGACCTGTTAGCTGGCGCTGGACGCGCGCCTCGTTTTAGATGCGGGGTGACGGGCGGAGGCGGAGAAGATGAGACAACAGGGACGCGGGCGACTGAGGATCCTTTCCCTCCCTAAAAAAAAGTTTGGGGGGATCTGGTTCCTTGAGTGTCCAAATGGAGCGACGTGTTCACGAGAGATAAGGAGCTATTCCAACAACTTTCCAGCAGGCTTGCTCATCTAAAGGCGCACGCACGGGCTTTGGGGGAGCGATTCTCGGGAAATGTCTCTTTTTTCCACTTTGTGTGAATCTCAGGTCCTCACCATCCTGCCTCTGCTTTCTTTGGAAAACCTGGAGTCTCAACGGCCTGTCCGGTTTAGCTGATAAGAGCGATCTAAATAAAGTAGTTGCTCAATAAAGCCATTTTTTTTTTTTTTGTTGAAAGTTTTAGGGCACTTGGTCAATTCATCCCGTTTCTCAAAAAAAAAAAAAAAAAATCCGAACTAGAAGGAACTTCACTGACAGCAGGAACAAAAGATTCGAGAGACCAGAAGCTATGGGTTAAATATTGTTTCATGTTGTCAATCTCATTCCTATGACATACTCTTCCACCTGACTCCATCCCACCATGTTCCCTTCCTCCCCGCTCTTCTGCCAACTTCAAGAAGTTTCTTCAAAATAGCAATCTTTTATCTCCCAAAGATGTTTTCAAGCACTAGAACTTACCCAATACACACTTTTAGCATTTAAAGGTAATCATTTTCTTCTGTGCTCCTTTAATGGAGAAAATGCCATTCAATGATCTAAGTTGAAATTTAGTTATCAATGTTGTTCAAGAGATCCACATTGTGAGACTTGAATACTTTAAATGGACTCTAAATTCATAAATCCAGGTCTCTACGAGTGGTCTCCTGTAGTTATTTAAAGTATGTCTTATAAGCCCTAGATTCTTTTCTAAATATGAAAAAAGAAAAGAACAATACAGTTATACATAGTGCAGTAGGTAGTATGATAACCTAAATCGGTACCTGGCACCAAATGGTCTACCTACAGCCCTGGAGTGCAGCCCTGGAGACGCTAGAATATAATCCGATTGCCCTGGTTGCCCCCCTAGTACCACCAAGTAATCACAGTATTTTTGGCACTTAAGGGCCTGACTGGCCGCTCACCCTTAGGCCCTTGGACTGAACCAACATCCACTTGGTGGAGAATCACTGGCAGAGACTCCCTCCCAGGCCTCCTGTCTACCAGCTTGAAAATCTTCATCTTCCTAAGACCCAATCAAATTCACCAAGATCTCTCGTTTTCACGTCTATATAATAAATAGCATATTACTCTTTCAAAATCCAGTTTGCAGAGAGACCTGGTTCTGAAGTTCTGAGGTTCTCCTGGTACATCAACGTCCAGGAATTCCTATTCCTGGTCCCCTGTAGAGTACCGCAAGAAATTATTCAATTAACAGCAGGTGTACAGACTTTCGTATGTTTTCACTTTTTGAACCCTATGAAAATGGTCAGATTTCATCAATCCTTCTGATCTCTTCCTCCCATTCTTCTTGTTTTGTTTTTGTTTAGGGTCCACACCCAGTAATGCCCAGGGCTAACTCCTGATTCTACACTCAAGAATCACTCCCATATGGAGGGACCATATGGGATGCCTGGGATTAAACCTGAATTGGCCATGTGCCAAGCAAGCATCCTAATGACTGCAGTCCTAATCACTCCAGTCCTCTATACTTTTTCTTTGAATGAGCTGCCACACTTCTGACCCCTGTCACTGCATGCAGTCAGTACACTTTTGCTGCATTTCTCACCTTCAGAAATTCTAATCACATCTACTGCTCTAAGACAAGCCACTCCAAACTCATTGGCCTAAAACAATATCCACTCATTATAGCCAAGCTTCTGTGGGTAGGCAATTTTCACTGTGCTCAGCTCTCTTCTGTTCTCAATAGACTATACTGGGGTTGAGTAATCTCAGATAACCTCCATTGAGAAAAGTTATCTCTTGGAGAAGGCGGTTTTCTTCTGCAGGCTCAGCATGACTTGTTCACAGCAACTGGACATATGACCAGAAGCACACAAGAGACCTGGAGGCGTAGGCTCAGAACTGGTATAAGGTAAATTCTAGCAGTACAAGGCAGCTCAAACTTCAGGAACAGAGGATAAAAATCAAAAGTGAGATAGTAGGGTAATAATATCCTGAGACAATACAGATGATGGTCAGAGGACCAGTCCGTGGTAGGAAGCTTGCCATAAAGAGTGGGGGAGTGAAGTTAGGACAGAGAAGGGACCACTATGACAATAATAGTTGGAAATGATAATTCTGGACAAAACTGGGAGCCTTTCAGTGACAATATTGAAAACCACATTATCTACAAGAAAAAAGAAAGCAAGAGAGAGAAGAAAAAATGTCTTTCCCAGAATCAAGCAGAGTAGAGGAGAAAGATGAGGGTGGGAGTGAAACTAGAGACATTGGTGGCAGGAAATGTGCACTGGTAAAGTGTGCTGTACATTGTATAACTGAAACTTAAGCATAAGCAACTTTGTAACTGTGAAAAAAGCCCAACTGTATTATGTGTAGCCCTGTATTATGTGTAATCCTGTAATAACAATAACCGAAAAACTGAAAGATTCACATTGACAAGGGAATTGACAAGAGAGAAAATACAAGCGAGAAAGAGAATCAACGTCATTTCTGTCAAAAGTCCACCTCAAATTCCAAAAATTCCTTTGTGGTTTACTTACTCCTAAATCCTTGTTTAGATGTTGAATCTAAGGGTATTTACTTTGACCACCCTTCTTTTGCAGTTTGTTGCATGCCTTCTTGTGTCAATCATGTTATTTTACTCTTCTCATATGTTTCAATCTTAATTATGTCCCTCCAACTAGATTTAAAAAGTGTTAAAGAAACCTTAAAATGTAGAACCAAATTTCAAATTTTCTCGTTTTGACCCATTTGGAGGCATATTTTAATGAAAAACAGCATCCGTTGATTAATTGTGGACTGACATAGTAATGTGCTGGCCACCCATTGCCTCATTACTGCTATAATACTGGCACTAAGAAAATTCCATGCTCTAAGAATACAACTTTAAAGCTCTGATCTAAAAAAATAAATAAATAAAGCTCTGGTTTACAGTCACTAAATGGATAGATACCCTTTAAAGTACTTTACATAACATTCTCTGCTTAAGCAAAAACTGCTCTAACAGTCATCAGATTGACACCTTCAATATCTGTCCAGCAGAGGGTGGCAGGGCAGGAGTGTCAGTCACAAAGAATAAGGCATTTGCACACATAAGGAAACAAATATACAATCAAGAACTGTGAAAGTTTTAGGGTCATCTGGGCAGCGTTAGGTAAGCACCCAGACTACCCATTTATTCATTACATTGGTCTTCCACCCTTATAATTTATTGTTTAATTACAAACAGTAAACACATCAATGAGTGTGTTAAGAGCAGAGACTGGTATATTTCACATAGCCAATCAGCAATTATATGCCCTTAAAATATATAAGATGGTGTGAGCTTCTGATTCTAATTTTGCCCAATTTACACTCATCACTAGAAGACAAAACACTATTTTATTTTATTCTTTCTTGGTCACTTTTTGCTTGTTCTGTTATATTCTATTATTTTCTGTTTACATTTTTGCTGTAAGCTTTATAAACTATGACCTAAGCTATTTATTATAAGGGAACTATCAGGACCTGGGGGTTGATTTTTGTTTAGGGGATGTTCTCACACAGTTATTTTATTTATATGTTACAAAATGTCTTTTTTTAAGTTACTTGTGCTGCCTTTCCATATTGCTTCATATTCTTTGATTCCTCTCTTATTAAAGTGGCGTTAAATGGTAATTCATGTAGATATTTTGTGTGCAAAGTTAGACATGTTAAAATGAAGTACTGTTTTCACACATACAACTCAGGATTCAACTTCTGGGCATCCCATATGATCCACTTAGCACTGCCAAACCCCAAAACCAAGAAAAAGAAATGTCACATTTTAATAGGCTTGAAAAAGTAAGAATAATTAGTGTCATCAGAAAAGACACAACTAAATTCATCCACACTATTATGTATATATATAAAAAATATATATATAAAGAAAAATGGTGCAACCTTAGGAAAAGGATTCTTAAATGTTAGAGCATAGCAGAATCACTCATGTTTCTGATAGTATGAATCGGTAAGAATTGGAGGTTTCTAAAATGAAAACACTGCTGTGAAGTTGTCAGTAGAACACACAGAGAGAATCACTACACCAAATTTCTTATTTGTGAACCTTGATATCAAAAGCATGGTGACACAGCAAGCACATAAACATATATAGCTATTGTTCCAAGTGTTTATTGTCCCCTCCATCATGAGTTCTCTCCATTCCACTTTAGGAAAGGAATTACTTCATTAGTTGTTCTAAATTGATGCTTTAAAAAAGAGATTTACTCTAACAAGTTAAGGAAACCTGGATAACTATCAATTAAGAACAAAGATATGTGCATCCTTGAAAATGTAATTTGTTTTGGTGGTCAACTGGAACCCAAATGAAAACTAGAAGTCAAAGCAATTTCCGTGTGTATGTGTCATGGTGCTGGTAACTGAACTCAAGGCTTAACAGATGTAATGAATATTTTCTACTGAGATAGACCCCAATTTTATCTTTCTGTTTATTTTAAGGTAATCTCATGATGACCAGAAGCAGTTCTAGTTGGTCCTGGGGACTAGGAGAGTCCTTGAGTCCTGGTGATTGAACCAGGAGCTCCTTCATGTGAAGCATGCACTCTAGTTCTTTTATCTGTCTTTTACCCGAGAACATTTTTTACCCTGTTACCTAGAAATTATTTTTTATTTTCAAATAGAATAAGTAATCACCAATGGTTGGTGACCACTTCTTTTACCCAAAGGCTTAATCTGTGCAATCAGAAGATTCTTCCATCCTAGAATTCTAAGTTTTCAACATTTTTCGTACATAGAAGCCCTCTGAGGACACAAACTTGAGAGATTAATGTGTAGTTGAACCCTTCTAAACAATATGCCTTCTCTGAAACCAATTAAAGCTTCTATACAAATTTTTAAGACCCTATAAAGTCTGCATGACATTTAATTGTCTTGAGAAAGTCCAAGGCACACCTCTTAAGATCCTAAATTATTAGAAGTATCACCAACAAATTTGGAGGGTCTATCTCCATTTCTTCACCAATTCAGCCTTTCCCTGCCTTCTGAACAAGGTTACTATATCAGATTTCACAAGAACCCCTGAGGTTAAGAATTAAGAATCAGAGAAAGGAAAGAGATGGGATAAGCAAGTAAATGTGAAATAGTGAGATTCTTTTGATTTTGTTTGTTTATTTTTTGTTTTACAGGGTTGGAGATCTGAAAAGGTAAGTAAGTTCAATGACAGACTAAACAGGTTTTTCTGTCTCTAGCACGTTCACCTGATTAAATGTTTCTAAATGGGGGCTATTGAAAGGGGCAACAGGAAATCCACAGAGACACTAGTATCTACTTTATCATCATTGACCAGTAACACATCTCTGGCCATAAATCATGGAACAACTACACTTCTAGTCCTGGAGTCCTCAATTTATAGTCTCCCAAATAAACCACACTTGCTTAGCAGATTTTCTTAAAGCAATAAACGATCCAAAACGATTTAGGCACAATGAATTAACAAGCTAAACTTAAGAGAAGAGGAAGTCAAAAGAACAGTGAATTTTGAGTACACAGAGGATATCTAGGAGAAGCAATAGGACAAAATGTCTTAACTAAAAAGTAACTAGAAATTAAATGCATTTAAGTGTCAGCTGTAATAATATGTGCCTTCAAGAACTGGGCATGAGATATTAGGGACTGGTAGCTACATCCACTTTCCCATCAATTCATTTATCTGTCCCTCTTTTCACCTCCATTTATCCATCCCTTTCTTTGGCTATATAATAAAGAGAGCAATCCAATGTGGTATAAATATGGAGCATAGAAATGAGAGACCATGCCCTACAGAACGTTGATGCTAGAGTTCCTAGTTCATGTATTTTAGTATAACATCAAATTCAATTGATTGCATGATTTCAGCTCTGATGGAAAGAAAAGAAAATGTAACCAAGAGGACTGTGTGTGTGTGTTTGTGTGTGTGTGTGAAAGAGTGAGCGAGAGAGAGAGAGAGAGAGGGAGAGAGAGAGAGAGAGAGAGAAAGAGAGATTCAAGACATCTTGAAACTTTGTGGCATGTGCAGAAAAGAATGTCTTATTTGAGTTAATGTTAATAACCCAGTGACTAGCAGTTTTAGTCACCAAAAGATAACCTCTAACTGAACTTTTACAGTGAATCATATATGTCGAAGTTGGAAACAGTTATCCAGGGATCAGATTCAATTTGGCTATTTATTATCCCTTATTAATATTAATTAGTTATTAGTTTTTCAAGTCAATTCCCTTAAGTCATAGTAATTTCTGTTTTATTTCACCCAAAATCTTGCAAATATAAAACAAATCAGTATACCTGAAAATCTTTAGAAACTCAGTATTTGCAAATTACAAAATGAACAAATGATAGCTTGCCTCAGATCATCATTTCAGTAATGAGGAAAGCACACTTTCAAAATTACCTTGAAGTTGATCATACATCTCCATAAATGTCTCTGTTTTAAGAAACCCACAACTTCCCAGGAATGTTTATTCTATCATTAGATATATTTGTTTCAAAAGATGTGTCAACCACAGCTTGTAAGATACTTAAAGATCTGCTCATAAAATCCCAACAGTGATTCTCTGGTGTACACCAATGTCAGATCACCACTTAGTTGGCATCAGCAATGATGGATAATCTGGGGGTGATAGCCTTCTCTCTCCTACTATCTTTGTTTGCATGAATTAATTATTTTTAAGATAATGGGGGAATTTCTTTTTTAAAAAAAGAAGATGCCTATGCCTCTACCTATGGTCATGTGGCCCTGGCTTGCTGAAAACAAGGACTCTTCCTTAGAGAAACAGAGACCACCTAAGAAAGCTTAAGTTTGACATAAATCAAGAAGCTTTGAGTATTTGTGCTCGCTTTGGCAGCACACATATTGGAAAGATACAGAGAAGATTAGCATGGCCCCTGCACAAGGATGACACACAAATTCGTGAAGCATTCCATATTAAAAAAAAAAAAATCTTTGAGTATTTTAGTGAATAACAGTGCAAAACAAAGCCAACACCTAGCTTGATGCTTTAAAACTCAGATGGAAGTGTGAAAAACAGAAAGATGATCCTTTTTTGCTTGAGGAGGAAGGATCACTGTAGATGGGCCCCATGGAGCTTCAGGGTAGCTATGGGATGGTTACTGCACATGTTAGATAAGGTGGGATAGAGATTGTGCTCTCTAGCCAGAATGTCTTTGAAAAAGAAACTGAAACTGAGAAGGAACAGCTTTAATTTCCACACCTGTTCCTGCCCCCAAAGTGAAAATTCTGTCATTCCAGGGCATACTTTGTATGAAACAATATTAATATAGCTTTTGGTAGTATCTGGAGTACAATAACAATGTATATTAATTTTATTTGCATTAGGATTAGCTAAAATATGAGGATGTACACAGAAGTTTATCATTCTGCATAATGTTGATTGAGGCCAATTATTGAGATCAATACTGTTTTTATCTCCTTTCAATGCAAGTTTCCTATGCCTTATTAGTAATTATCAATAGATAGCATATAAACCATCAGAAAAGTGATACTATTTAATGTACAATGTTTTTGTTTGTTTGTTTGCTTTTGTGGAGCCATTCCTCGTGGTACTCAGAAGTCACAAGGACCATACAAGTCCACAAGTGTGTGGTCACACCACATCCCTGGCCTGGTAAAATGTGATCTTTACATTAATCCCAAATTCAAAAAATCAATACTTTTAGATCCTAAAAAAACAAGTATACTACTTGGGACCAGAGTGTTAGCACAACGGTCAGGCTTTTGCCTTGCACACTGTCACTGACCCGGGTTCGATTCCTGACATCTCATGGTCCCCCGAGCCTGCCAAAGGCAATTTCTGAGCACAGAACCAGGAATAACCCCTGGATGCCACCAGGTGTGGGCTCCCGCCCCCCCCCAAATAAATAAATAAAATAAACGCTACTGAGATCTGAAAGAAAATGTATAAATTATATGTTCCCCTTTCAAAAACTTGAATAGTCCACTGTATGCTGAAGTAAAGGATATATATTTTATTTCTGAAAAATATGAAACTTATTGTTATTTGTAACTATGCCAAATGAATTAAAAGTTTCACCTTTTTCAGTTTTAAAAATTGACTCTAGCTTTTTTTTTTAAATCATCTCAAAAGAATCCCAAATATATTATCAAAAATACATGAGTAGTTGTCTTTTTTCAGGAAGAAAACTGAAAATCTGTAGGAAATTAGATGGTCATATTTATGATATAATCCTTTTATAACTTGTTATAGTGATCTAAAACTGCTCATTAAAAGAAAGAAGGAAAAATCAAATCATAAACTGTGAAACTTAAAGGTACTATTCTGAAACTAATTTTTGTAAAACACTTTTATTATATTATTAT
>PVKC010008978.1:0-27412 GCA_004027635.1 Crocidura indochinensis
GAGGAGGAGGAGGAAGAGGAGGAGGAGAGGGAGAGGAAGAGGAGGAGAATAGGGAGGAGGAGGAGAAAAAGAAGGGATATCTGAATCAGGAATTGGTCATATTTCAGAAGAAACAGCCAACCCTAGAAATGCCTGACCTGCCTACATTTGGGGAATTACATAGGCATCAAGAGAAATGTGGTTGAAGACAAACTTAAAGGCAAAAATGAAAAAGTGGGTGTGATGAAAAGGATGAAAACATTCCAGAGGAAATGTCACTGGAAAAATTTACGTTAAATAACTGTTGATGGGTCAGAGAAATAGCTCAACATGTGAAAAGGGTAGCTGGCTGGGGACCGAAAAAAATTAAAAAATAGCTCAACATGTAAAGGACTAATTAATTACTAATTAATAAGAAATCCTGGGGAAAATCTAAACACAGGAGGTGCAAAAGGAAAACCCGGGAATCAGATCTAATCTTAGAAAGGGACAGTATAACCTTCCAAAGCCCAGAAAAGACATTGTTAGTAATATATATACTGGCTAAACTATGTTCGTGATTTTATTCACAAAAGAAACAGAATTCTTCAATTCTCCTCTTTCTAATGTTTTTAATTAAGTGTACTATTCTATTTACTACTTTTCATTTCATTATATATTTATAATTGATCACAAGACAATTTTTAATAGTGGAAAAAATTTTAAAGTTCACAGACCACCATAACTTTTCTTGTTATTAAGAATGCTTTGTATGATTTTGACTCGCATGGTCATTCTTAGATTCCGTTTAACCACAGGGGATTACAGTGATGCTAGACACACAGGATTCTCCTGAAAAGTCAAAGCCCATAATGAAGGCAAATAATAATGTTTTTCCTACAGGATGATCCCGATTCCTGGCTCCAATAAGCAGATGCCATGCCAGCAATGTGATCGATTTTCTCCAAGACCCATTAATTTTCCTATGTGTGGGATTGTGCTGTTTCAAATCAAAAAGGGACTGACAAGTAAGAAACAAACAATCCAGTGTATATAAACAGCATTGCCATTTAGTTAGTACTCAATTGGGGAATGAGTTTCTCCTCTTGAATGTTCTCAACTAAGGTACATAAAAGCCTTATCACCTTGTTTACAATGAAGGAAACTAAGCCTGAAAGAAAATGAAGCAGTTAAGTGAAAAACCACACAACAAAGCATTATTAGAAATCTAGAAAAGTTCTGCTTAACAGAAAGAAAGTGTTTATGAATGCAGGTCCCATTATAAAACTTTACATTTTCTAATGTTCACATTAAGACAGTGAAAATTGAAATTAATTTAATAATGTATTTTAATTAATTTAATCTATCAAAATATTTGAACACATATCAATATAGAATAATTAATGAGAAATTCTCATTCACTGTGCTAAATCTAGATGCATTAAAATAACAATATATCTCAATTCCACATTTTAAATATTTTATAAATTGAATGTGGCTTATTCCAAATTATTGAGCAGAACTGGGGAACTGTCTCCAGGAATGAAAATGCTATTGGGCCTCATGTCTTCTTCCTTACAAAATTATTACTTTGGCAATTTGACTCTTCTCTCCTAAATAATGTTCTTAGATCACTAAAAAATGTTAGATCACAATAGAGTTAAAAAAAAGTCTTAGAAATTGGATTAAAATGCTTCTATTTTAATATTCTTTACATCATAGAACTATTACACCAAAGGGGACTGCGGAGATAATACAAGCATAGCACTTGTCTTGCACACAGCTGACCTAGTTTTGGTCCCTAGTATCCCATATGGTCTTCTCAATCTTGCCAGGAGTAATTCCTGAAAGCAGAGCCAAGAGTAATCCCTTAGCATCATTGGGCATGGTCCAAAAACCATGCAAATGAAAAAAAGCCAAGAAACTGATGCAGAATTGTAATGAGAATGAATATAAAGTTGAACATAGAGATATGCAAAGAGCACCTGATAAGATTACCAAGCCAGGAAAAGGCACACAGAACAAAGTGGGATCGAGTGGGTCAGTATATTGTGTTGGTTCTGGGTTTCTTTTTATATGTATTAAAACTTTAATAAACAAGATTAAAGAATAAACCAAATATATACAAATTCATATTATAAAAACAAAATAACAGTGACCAAATGAAAAAGAGATTGAAATTTGTAACTAGGGTAAAGGGTCAATTGTATTAGTGAAGAATAAGAAAACTAGACTTTTCCTGGTTGAACAAAGTCTCGTACACAGATGTTGAGTTAGAAGATTCTGCATCTGAAACTTATATGTTATTATAACAGTCAATACAAAGCATTTTATTTCAATGTTTTTCATGAACAAAATGCTATCATAATAATAATCACAGTGAAATAATAATCATTGAATATTAATGCAAAACCATTATCTTTGCTCTATACTAGTTAGCTTATTGTTACAATAATATAGCAAGTTTCATCTTTGACTCAGGATCCAATTCAAAATCATACTGCATTCAGTTCTCATCTCTTTAGTCTTACTTCAAGTTAGTTGCTTTGCCTTCTTTCTGGTTTTGACATTAAAAAAAACAATCTGGGTTAATTTTTCAAATAATTTTATTGACTTAATGTTAATTTACAATAATATATAATTAACTATTATATATATTTTCAGGTTGGACATATTTCCCCTGTCTTTTTCCCCTGGTTTGCAGATATCAAGAACAAAGAAATCAGGATAGAGATAGAAAATAAATGTGAGTGCTTAAACTTCTCAAACTTCTGCATTTGTTCATATGGTCACACTTTTCTTTTTTATCTGTTCATGAGAAAATATTTTATAATTACTAGCAAAGTTAATCACACTTTCAAGTTGATCAAATGTAGTTTAGTCTTTAAGTGACCTAAAATATTTTGACATTTCAGATAGATATACAAAGACATATTATATGTGAAAATAGTTAGGGCTTAGATTTTCTCACATTTTTTTCCAAAATGTGTCTTCTAACAAGTGATTACCAGTGTGATGTTTACTGTTACCTAAATTTTTCAGCATGTAGATCCAGGACTATTAAGTGGTATAAGGAAAATTCTAATCCCACCTGGACTACGTATATTTTTTGGAGAAGCCTTATCCCAATTTAACCAGAGTCAAACCAAAAGAAGCAAATGTTCCTGCATTTTCTTTTGTAGAAAGTAGTGCATACAACCTCCCACCCCTTCACCAACCCAAGTCACTCAAACACTCATCTACAGACCTTACATTCTGCCACTACACAGCCAACAGAGGTCTATCCACAGGTTACTGAAATGGTTCAGGGAGGATTCAGTCAAAGCTAATAATCTCCTCTGAATTCTGTTTTCATTTTATTTACAGTTCCAATAAACCCCTTATTTTCAGAAAAGTTCAGTGTATCTATATGACATTATTCAGTTTGCAGTTGTTGTGGATCAGTAGATTTTTAGAGAGTCTTGTCTACTGAACAGCATCTAGCAACCACAATGACTTTTAAAAAGTATGGTACCTCATGCCACAGGGACTGGCACATCACAAAGAACAAGAATAATCAGAGCTGACAGGATTGTGGAGTTAATTCTATTCTAAAATTCTAAATTTCTAAAATTCTTTTTTTTTTTTTGTTTTTTTTTGGGGGGAGGGGTCACACCCGGTGATGCTCAGGGGTTATTCCTGGCTATTCGCTCAGAAGTCGCTCCTGGCAGGCACAGGGGGCCATATGGGGAACCAGGGGAATCAAACCGCAGTCCGTCCTAGGTTAGCGCAGACACCTTACCTTACCTCCAGCGCCCCCTAAAATTCTTAATTCTATTCTAAAATTCTAAATTCTGAATTTCTAAAATCTATTCTAAAATTCTACATTCTAAAATTCTAAATTCTAAATTTCTAAAATTCTTAATTCTAATCTAAATTTCTA
Organism: Crocidura indochinensis; assembly: GCA_004027635.1. NCBI lineage: Eukaryota > Metazoa > Chordata > Mammalia > Eulipotyphla > Soricidae > Crocidura > Crocidura indochinensis. The sequence continues at coordinate 3,881 of PVKC010008978.1, forward strand.
AATAACTAAAATGCTAATTCTATTCTAAAATTCTTAATTCTATTCTAAAATTCTACAATTCTAAATTATATTCTAAAATTCTAAATTTTATTTTAAAATTTTAAATTCTAAAATTCTAGAAGTCTAAATTCTAAACTTCCAAAAATTTAAATTCTGTTCTAAAATTCTAAATTCTAAATTTCTAAAATTGTAAATTCTAAATTTCTAAAATTATAAATTCTAAAATTCTAAACTCTAAATTTCTAAGTTTCTAAATTCTATTCTAAAATTGTAAATTCTAAAATTCCAAATTCTGGAGCCCGGGAGATAGCATGGAGGTAAGGCGTTTGCCTTTCATGCAAAAGGTCATCGGTTCGAATCCCGGTGCCCCATATGGTCCCCCGTGCCTGCCAGGAGCAATTTCTGAGCATGGAGCCAGGAGTAACCCCTGAGCACTGCTGGGTGTGACCCAAAAACCAAAAATAAATAAATAAATAAATAAATAATAAAAAATAAAATTCCAAATTCTAAATTTCTAAATTCTATTCTAAAATTTTACAATTTTACAATCCTAAATTTTATTCTAAAATTCTAAATTCTATTCTTAATTTTGAAATTTTGAATCCTAAATTTCTAGGGTTTTACAATTCTAAATTTTATTCCAAAATTTAAAATTCTAGATTTTTAAAATTCTAAACTCTGAAAAAAATAAAAATAAATAAATAAAATTAAAAGGACGGTACCAGGAGCAAACAGTCGCATGAACATTGAGTGGAAATAAAAAATGATCAGACCTAAACCCCAAACCCAAAGTCAATGACAATAGAATCAAGATAACCCAATTTAGAACAAGCTATATACAAAAGGGACCTATTACATTGGCAAAGAGGGGAGTTATGGGATGCATGCTAGGAACAGGGGTGGGTGGAGGACAACATTGGAGGTTGGAATGCCCCTGATTCACTGTCACTGTGTACCTTAAATATAACCGTGAAAGACTTGTAATTTACATTGGTTACTAAAATAAAATAAAATAAAAGTCTAATAGCTTAAACAGTGTGGGGGGAAAAGGCTTCTCTGGTCATGTCTATCAATTCTGGCTTCTAAAAGTCTCCTTTGCTCTTAATCCCATCCCACATGAATTTATTGAGATATAATTCACATACCACATTTTTTAAGTTCAAGTTGAATAAGATGATGACATATTTACATGTATTGACCAACTTTCTCATATTATTTTTCCCTCAGTCACCTCACATAATCACCTTTTATGATTTATTTTTAGCATAGTTCAAGCTTCTAACACCGTATTGTTCAGTATAACCACCATATTGCACATAAGATTCCTAAGAACTTATTTGTCTTAACATTGAAATTTTATAATCTTGGGGCCAGAATGATAGTACAAGGAATAGGGAGATTACTTTGTATGCATCCAATCTGAATTTGGTTCTCAGCATCCCACAGGGTTTCCCAACACCTGCCAAGAGTGATCCCCCTGAGCTCAGTGCCAGGAGTAAGTATTGAGCGCCACTGAGTATGACATTCCACCCCTAAAGTCACAAGAAAAAAAAAAGGAGTTTGTAATCTTGACTGATACCTTCCCACTGTACCCAACTCTAAGCCTCTGGAAACCACCAATCCATTTTTAGTACAAGTCCAACTTTATTTTTTCATTGTTGTTGTTGGAGTTTTGTGTTTTTTGTTTTTTGTTTGGGGTTTTTGCTTTTTTGTTTGTTTGTTTGTTTTTTGGGCCACACCTGGCAACTCTAGGGGTTATTCCTGGCTCTCTACTGGCAGGCATGGGGAACCATATGGGATGCCGGGATTCGAACCAACATTGGTCCTGGATTAGTCACATGCAAGGCAAACACCCTACTGCTGTGCTATTTCTCCAACCCACCCACTTGCCTTTTTTGACTACACCCAACAGCGCTCAATGGTAACTCCTGGCTCTGTGCTCAGAAATCTGTTTATGGGGTGCCAGGGATAGAATCCATGTCTATCCTGGGTCAGCCATGTGCAAGACAAATGCCCCACCACTGGGCTACCACCCGGCCCCACCAACTTTCTTTGTTAATCACATAGAGAACATATAATAGTTTTCCTTTTCTCTATGATTTCTGTCACTTAATATATCTTCATGGGGGCCGTGAGGTGGCGCTAGAGGTAAGGTGTCTGCCTTGCAAGCGCTAGGCAAGGAAGGACCGGTTTGATCCCCCAGCGTCCCATATGATCCCCTCAAGATAGGGGCAATTTCTGAGTACTTAGCCAGGAGTAGCCCCTGAGCATGAAAACAGGTATGCCCCCCAAAAAACATATATCTTCATGATACATCCATGACTCCTCAATTCTTCCTACATTCTATTATCAACCTGTCCCCAACCAGCTTCATTTGCCTGATTGTGTCCCTTATAAATATCATTACAGTACTGGAATCTTTCTCTTTGTCCTAAGCACCATGCCTGCAATCACCTCCGAACTGGATGCACACTTGGTTCTTTCTTGTAAGCACTTTTCCACCTCCTGTTCAAGTCTTTCCTGCTCATCTTCTCTGTGATTCTTCCTCAGAGAAGTCTTATCTAGACATCTCCAGAAATCCAGACTAAATTAGGTTTCTCCACTACTTGCTCTTGAAACACTTTCTTTCTAGCACTTATCTGATTATACATGATAGTTTAAATCTGATTACCATCTGTCTTCTCAGTATTGTCTGGACAGTAGGACTCAAAGATTTTGGTCAGGGCTAGGTTTGTGGTATCAATTCAAAAAAAGCATGAGAGGAATGTTGATTGAATTACTATTAATACAGAAGCTTTGACAATGACATACTGATGAAGAAATGGAGGTCTGCATTGTGGTGTAATAATGAAGTGAAATGAAAGATTAGAAAGGTCAAATATTGAGAATTTGATAAATGGATGGGAGAATTCATTAGAGAACAAGTTATATTCAAAGAAACTGGCAATTTGCATTTTAGACAAGAGTCTGAAACAGAAGGATTCAAGTGGTAATGTCTAGTGGCTGTTAAAAATGGTATTTCCTACAAGGTATGCCAGCAGAGTAAATGAAAAGGTGTGGAAAGTTACAGTTGGGAAGAGGATGGAAGAGAGATGCTTGCTGCTTATGTAGGGCTAAAATAAAAAAAAAAAGAGAGAGAGAGAGAGAGAAACTAGTAATGAAAATATCTTCAAATTTGGACCTTGAAGTCTGGATCAGTTTGTGGTTGGGGATAGGATTCTAGCAGTAACAAACAAGTCTTCCTAGCAAGTGAAAGTCCCTGTGTTCAATTCCTACATCACAGAAAAAAACAATAGTGCTGATGGCCACCAGGAGCTGGGTAAGTTTTACTTTATAACTCAAGTCAACTACATATAATTTTAAAATGTGATTGTTTTGAGAGGAGACTGAATTATCACAATATATGCATACATTCAATTAGCCAGAAAGGGTCAAAGGAAGAATACAAATCAGGACTCAGGAGACAGGCTGGCTAACATACAAAAATGGAGACCAGAGAATTTCTTTACAAATGTCCATTCAGAAAGACAAAAGGGCCTCTATAGAGTAATGGACTGCATCAGTTCCCACTGATACAAGTTTGAGACCACATGAGTGACTTCAGTGGCACCTCAAGTCTGGCCTGTTTGATCAGGACTGCCTGTTGATGTAGGCAAGGCCTCCCACACCATCAGGTCTTTGATCTGTTTCAATTTTCACGTGTCTGCTTATACGGAGAGCATGAAGTCCCACATTCTCTTGCTCTTGATCCTTATCTTTGCATCATTCTGTGACAACTGGATCTCAAAGGTCTCCATCTCTTTCATCAGCCTTAGTCAATAGGTCGATGTACATATAATCTGTTTTTTCATGATCATCACTGCATTTGGATAGCCTAAAAATAAAGGGTTAGGCTTTCAACAGATGGGAAGGGGGCTTAGCAATATCACAGCTACAGTTACAGAAGGATCAAGAAGTAATAAATTCACTATCAGAAGAGGCTACATAAACTCAATCCTCTCACATGGTCCCTAAACGTTTCCTTTTTGTAGAATCATCACACAGCTTTTCAGAATAAACTTCAGATAGACAGACAAGAAACAAGTATCTAGGGATCCTCTCAAGCTATGAGAGTGTCTATTTCAATTGAATTACATTTAAAAAGTGTTCAGAAAAACAACATTACTACATGAAGGAAATTTTTAATTAAATAATTTGGAAACTATTTCTGGAATTATTCAGAAGTATCTGCAAGTCCCCTTTCTGGTTATTTCCGAAGCCCACCCCAACCTCACAGCAGCAATGCTTTAGAATTCTCTGTGTTGTCTGAATCATTTCATTTCGGGTTGAGAGATTCACTATACTAGTGCTTCTCAACAATTTTCCTTGGATGACCCATCTTCACTTAAGAAATTTTTACTCAATCCTGGAATTTGGATCTATAAAATAGGTATAAAATCAAGAATTTAATTGGGCTAAAGAAAAAGAATTTAGTGGGAAATCATTCCCCTAACAAAAAGAACAAAACCCAATGCTGGAATTGTTGCCTGGGCAAAACAGTTGAGATTTTTTCTTCTTCTTTTTTTTTTTTAATGGTTTTTCGGGCCACACCAGTTTAATGCTCAGGGCTTACTCCTGGCTAAGAGCTCAGAAATTGCCCCTAGCTTGGGGGGATCATATAGGACGCCGTGGGATCAAACCACTGTTGTGATCTTTCCTTGGCTAGAGCTTGCAAGGCAGACACCCTACCTTTAGCGCCACCTCACTGGCCCCGAGATTTTTAAAATATAACTGCAACCAAAATGCACCAAGGTAAGAATAGAATAGCAGGAAAGAATACAATAGAACCAATGAGTCTCAGTCAACTTAAACAACGACTCACCTATTGGAAGTCTGGGTGAGGTGTGAGTTCTTATTGAATAAATGGCTAGTCTATGAGCTCACTCATGGCTACCGAGGATACTCAAGCTTGGGCAGTCCTAGTGTGTGTGCTATCTCATTATTTGTGACCAGTCCAGGGCTGTTTGACCAGTTTGGTCAGAATCATGACAGTTCAGTGGAATGAGTATAGAGAAAGCAAGTTTGCCCATGAAAAGCCAAGGATCAATGCCCAGCATTGCATGATCCTCTAAGCACCACCAGAATAAACTCACAAACACACAGCCTCAGTAGTCCCTGAGCACACTGAGGTTTGAAAAGCCTCCCCCATCCAAGCCCAGCATTTACTTACAGTCCCTATAAGAAATTTGTATTAAAACAAAAATTTAAAAATTATGTTAACCCATACATGACTGTAACCCACAGTTTTAAAAGATAGGCTTTAGTTCAAATTATTTTATTTATTTTTTTCTTTTTAGTTTTTAGGTCTCACTTGGCAGCGCTCAGGGATTACTCCTGGCTTTGCACTCAGAAATTGCTCCTGGCAGGCACAAGGAACTATATGGGATGCTGGGATTCAAACCACTATTCGTCCTGAATAGGCTGCATGCAAGACAAATGCCTTACCTCTGTACTCTCTCTCCAGCCCCAGTTCAATGTTTAATTCGATATAAGCACAAATCTTTTTTGGTGGGGGCACACCCAGTTTTGCGCTCGGAAATGACTCCTGGCAGGCTCAGAGTACGATATGGGATATTGGGGATCAAAGCCAGGTTGGCCTATGCAAGGCAAACACCCTACCATTGTACTATTACACAACCCCAAATCCTCTAAATCATGCTTTCTACATAATAATATAGATTCTGGGCAATGACACAGGTTCAGTTCCAGAATTACTTACTATTTGGAAATTAAGAGCATTGTTTGAATGCCATAAAAAATATCCCAAGATGAAAAAAACATTTGTCATGGATATTTGTACTTTTTGAAAAAATATAAATAATAAATGTCATTATACTATATCTATATCATTGTATTTGTTACTACTTTATAAACATATAGAAAGAAAAGGAATTTTTTAGCATGTTTATGGCTTAATACTGAAATTTTTATGTAATGTACAGGAAAATTTTTGCACTTCAATGGGAATTTAAGAATTGTTTAAATAGACTTCTAGATTGTCTAATTTAAAATGTTCACTGTCTTAAGCTATTTTAAAATTCAGCAAATTTACAGCAGTACAATATAATTAATTTCTACACATGCAAATTTTTCCAATAGGTATAATGAACTTACCCAATGTTTATACTTTTGTTTCAATATTCCTAATCTATATATGTGGCTGTTCTTTGGATTCTCATTTGAAATAGTGTAACATCTTACCTTTTCACTGCCACGAGTTAAATAAAATTAATAACATATGTTTATATCTATAGCTCTACAAGTCATAGCATATCATTTCTGGAAATTATTTAATAAAAAATTATAGCATTTACTGCATTATTTGACATAAAATAAAAACAACCAGTATGTTCTGGGCATAAAATGTGTAGAAAATACAAGCTGCCTACTATTTATAATATCCAGAATCTAGGAAACAACCCAGGTACCCAAAAACAAATGAGTGGCTAAAAAAACTGTGGTGGGGCCGGGCGGTGGCGCTGGAGATAAGGTGCCTGCGCTAACCTAGGACGGACCGCAGTTCGATCCCCCGGTTCCCCATATGGTCCCCTGTGCCTGCCAGGAGCGACTTCTGAGCGCATAGCCAGGAGTAACCCCTGAGCGTCGCTGGGTGTGGCCCAAAAACCAAAAAAATAAATAAATAAATAAATAAATAAATAAATAAATAAATAAATAAATAAAAAAACTGTGGTACATTTACATGATGGAATACTATGCAACTGTTATAAAAAATGAAGTCATAAAATTTGCCTATACATGATTAGATATGGAGACTACTATGCTGTGTGAAATGAGCCAGAGGGAGAGGGACAGACATAGAATAGTCTCACTTATCTGTGGTATATAAGAAAAATAAAAGACAGTATAGCAATAATATCAGGGACAATTGAGTTGAATTCCGGGAGAATCAGCTCATGTCATGAAACTTGCCACAAAGAGCAGTGAGTGCAGCTAGAGCACAAGTTACAATGACAGTATTATGGCAATTATAGTGAGGGAGAGAGGCAGAATGTCTCTTTGAAAGGCAGGCAGGGGGCTGGGGTGCACAGGGAAAATTAGGGAAACATTGGTGGTGTGAAGATCACACTAGTGAAGGGTGGTGTACATACTATGACTGAAATCACAGGCATGAAAATTTTTGTAAACATGGTGATTAAATAAAAAAATAAGCTGACTGCCATGTTCCCATGTCTCTGTTTATCTAAACCCCAAACTATACAAAACATCTCTTTCTCACTCTCTCACACACACAACTTCACACCTGCACAAACACACACACACACACACACACACACACACACACGCATGCATGCATGTGCCAGTAGGAACTGACCTTATTCTATTGAATATTTGTTGAATCAGTGATCAATGAATAGGTGAACAAATAAATGAAAAGAATTGAAAACCTATGAACAGCAGACACCAGGTTATTGTTTATTGTTTTCTGGTTTTTTTTATTCTTTCCTTTTTAACTCCCTCCAAGCAAAAGGTTCTACCCTAAACCACCCACCCTGCGCCACTGAGTTGCAAATCAATCTTCCTTTTGGATCTGGGTCCAGAATTCTCATTTATAATTCCACAGGTCAGATTTTTCCCTGGCCCTTTCTAGGAAATTCTTTGAGAATTATTCTCAAAAACCTAAAACTCACTGCTGAGTTGGGAAGCCCCCTTCAGCGGGATCTCATAGTGTCAAAGAGATATGCTTATGCTAACTGCATCTTCCAAATAGCCAGTCCAGGGGCCTTGATGGTATAACTAGGTCAATCAGAGGCAGCTTTTTAAACCTTGTCTAGTTAGATCAAGTTCACTTATTATTCAGGATTTTTACAGCTCTAAACATTCCTTTCTCATTTGCCAGAAAAACAAAGGGTAGCCATTCGGCAGTAAAATGACCCTCCTAGACCAGAGATTTTTGATTCACTATTCATCAGAATTGTTCTCAATGAGAGCTAAGTGTGCCGAAGGCTCTAAATTCAGTCTTACGTGTCTGGAAGGAGCATACTGACCAAGAAGCCATAGAGCAGAAAATGCCACAATCATGTACTAGTTATAATCACTTATCTACTCATCACAGCCAGTTCTGGAAAATCTCCAGGCATGTTCAATAAAGTACTTGCAAGCACTTGTCAATTTTCCAGACTTCAGACTTACCACACTTGTCGGGCCTTAAGACATAAGGAGATCTTAGACCATCACTACATCTGGAGCACAAAAGCATGTAAGGATGGAAGGAACAAGGAAAAAAGAGCTGTGGTTTTGCTGCTGATCATATAAAAGTGAGTGTCTAAGTCGAGATTGTCCTTTGCACAGATCCCAGTGTACTAGAGCACTTGGGCTAATCAAAAATACTTGGCTGGGACAAAGACAGTCACCATGTCTGCACCCAGCCAACACCTTAGACTCCCTCTGTTCTCAAAAAAGATGTAAATCAAACCATAAAAAATTATGAGTACACTGGCCACACAACTGAAAGCTGGTAATCACAGGAGGAAAAGTGAGCCAAGTCCCCACCTTGCCAAAACCATGCCTGCTGCTTCCATCACCAGAATTACCACTTCACCAATGGTCCTGTTCATCACTCCTCTAGGGCTCTCTGCAGAGACACTAATTAGACCAAATCACTAGGCATTCCAGTGTTTAGACTGATATCACTAGGAATTTTTTGGAGTAAGTACATTCACCTTCCCCTGCTTTCTTGTACTTCCAGAAGCCCTGGCAGTCAAAAATACATGCCACAAAATCCTTAGTATCAGCAGTAGTGCTTGGAATTTCTGGACCATGCAACCATATTAGCTGCCACATGACTTCATTTCTATTTAACACTGTCAACCCCTTAGGAACACAGCAATTTAGACACCAATGTATGTATAAATGTATATATGAAGTCATCTAATGTTCAGAAACAAATGAAGTAACAAAATGGTCAACTAGCAACAAGAACTTACTAAACCTGACAATGACTTAGTGAGCTCATTGGAGATGTAATAATTTACAAAATTTGCTTGTTACTGTATTTTTTCTCTGCTAGTAACTCATACTCCTTGCCACAGAGTAAATCACTCACCACGTTAACTTCCTTTCTTAAAAATAAGCTCTCTGGGCTTATAGCTTGCATACTACTTCAAAGTAGCAGAAGGTACAGTTCTACTCATTTAAGACTTTCCTGGTCAAGGACATAGAGCACTGCTCCTAGCACTAATTCTATCAACTTGGGGGTAGCATCAGCTATTACCAAGTGACCAAGAATTCCAAGAATGCAACTTTATGGGTGATGAATGATGGTCATGGAAAAAGGAAATAATGGTTTACTGGGATTAGAACAATAGTCCAGTATAAGGGTGCTTGTTTTACATCTGACCAACATGGATTTGATACTGGGAATCACATATCATTATCCAATCCCTGCCAAGATCAACTCCTGCATGCAGAGCCAGGAGTAACCTTAGAGTAGTGCTGGGTATAGCCCTGAAACAAAACAAGACAAAAGAGTCATGAAGTTATGCTTTACTAATATGATTACAAATTTATGGATCAACAGAATATTCTAACACATGGATGGATGGAAGAAAATAACAAAATCCTAGAAAATACCAAATACACATCTATTGGCCCTTGTGAGACAGAGAGGAGAAAGAAATGGAAATTGTTTTTATCCTACATCAGAGCACATGAAGCACCATCCCCCAACCTCAAAGATCAGGTCAGAGAACTGAAGTGAGCAGTAGAACCACCCTAAGTTTACAATAGCCAAGGAGAGAGATATGTGCCTTAGCCTATGAGTAGTAAGAAGGTGAGGGACAGGATGATAGCAAGACACAGCCTGGCCAAGGAAACTCTGCACATATTATTCACTGCTAAGATGGTACCTCTTGCTAGGATACTATTTGTGTCCAATTACCCCTATCTAGTATCGAAGCTTCCTGCAGAGTCCCCAACTTGTGTCATTCAGATAGACTTCATTCCACTGGTCAAGAGATATGATCCTTTGCAGAGGTTCTTATACATGAGAGTCCACATGTGAAAATGTCATTTCAGATATAACCTCTACTTCTATAGAAATTTTGTACTTTTCAGAGGTCTGGAAACAGTACCCAAAACCTAGTGCTCCATGCTAAGTCATGGAATTTCTGTCATGTCTCTGGCAAGGAGGAAGCTACGCAGCACCATAGCCAGCTACAGGAGGTGCTGAATCAAAAGATAATGTTTGGAAAAGCATCCACCAGCTTGTTATTTCTTTCTTTTTTTTTTTTAATCTTTGGGTCACACCTGGCAGCGCTCAGGGGTCACTCCTGACTCTATGCTCAGAAATCACTCCTGGCAGGTTCGGGGGACCATATGGGATGCCGGGATTTGAACCATCGACCTTCTGCACACAAGGCAAACATCTTACCTCCAGGCTATCTCTCTGGCCCCAGCTTGTTATTTCTATCTGAGGGTCTTAGGTCAATCCTGTCATTATGTTTTTTACAGGAAGGGCATATTATGACCGAAAACAAGTATAGAGCTATTATTCAGGATTGGCTTTAGACACAAAAAACATTAGAATTTTCTAAATGTTTTCTGGGTTTTTTTGTTGTTTTTATGTTGGGATTTGGGGGGGGGGTTCTTACTACCTGAGGAGCAAGTATACATATATTTGTGTGTGTGTGTGTGTGTGAGAGAGAGAGAGAGAGAGAGAGAGAGAGAGAGAGAGAGAATGAGTATCTGAGTGTGCGTGTGGCAGATAAGTGTGGTAGGTGAACAAATGGAATACAAGTCCTTTCATTAGATGTTCTGAAATGAGATGAAAGATGTCTAAGGAGAAAAGGAAGGAAGGAGAGGAAGATTAATAATAGTTCTTTTTTCAACCCAGAGCATGGAAAAAGGCAAGTTTTAGAAGAGTCCATTATCTGGCTAGCCTCTGTCTCTGGAGCAGATGCAGAACATGGACCTCTCCAGTTCAAAAGTACGGAGGGATAATCTTGGCTGTGATGTGCCAGGAAGTCTTTCAATCATACAGATATGACCATAAAGTTCAAATTCAGTGAGAAGGTTTATTTTAAAATCCAAGTTACACTTCAAATAGGTATAGCTACTTTGGAAAACCATAAGGAACTACAAGTAGTTTAAGATGTGTAGACACATCCTAAAGCCCAACAATTTCTCTATGGATACATCTGTCAAATTCTGGACAAAGAATCGGGAGACACACTTAGAAGAATATTCTAAGATGCATGACTCATAGTAGACAAATAACAGAAATTACTCAAATGCTATCCAATTCTCAGAATAAAATGCCAAATAACAAGAATAATAATCTATAATTAGTCAAAAATAATGTAGAAATAGATTTCACAAGCATAATATTCAGCAACCAATAAATACTCATTCTAATTACAATGCAATAGCATACAAAATTGGGGAAAATTTGTCTATACTGATGAGTAACAAAATTAAATCAGAGTGCTCTTGCACTAAAACCATCCTTATCATTTTCTATCTGGGTTGATAGGTAAAAGGCAGCATACAAATATTAAAAGAAAGGTATATTGAAAGTGAAATGATGAAAGAAAAAAACAACTTGGGCCTGGGCATAAATGAAGGCAAAAGGAAAAGGAGGCATAGTGGAGAGTATGAAAATCTCACATGAAGCATATGTGTTGCCTGAGTACATGGGTGCATGTTGCCCAAGCAGATGTTACCTGCACCTCCTCTTTTGGGATGTGTACTTTCATGAATTCATCTTTTTATGCTGGGATGTAGACTGGGGTTCTTTCTGCCTTTGGAGAAGCCTGTGTTTTCATTTGAGTCTCTCTCTCTCTCTCTCTCTCTCTTTCTCTCTCTCTCTCTTTCTCTCACTGCCATTTCCTGTCCTTCCTAGAACCTTCAAATAAAATCTGTTTTTATTTTTTAAAAAAAGCCACATTAAATCAGTATAATTCACATCTCTCAGCCATAACAAATTTTCCTCCCCCTGAAAGGCAAATCTCCCTGCAGTTGCATCCATTCCATATTCACAACCATGCTGTCAACATCTCATTCGAATTAGCACATAATTTGAATGTATGTATGACATAGTAGAGAACTAGGGACCAGGGTGAAGGCATGAAGAGGAGATCAATTTAAAGCCCCAAATTCCAGCATGGCTGTACTAAGTTTAGAATGCCACAGAAGAGACTGGACCCAAGCTGATACAGCATATGACAGAAATAGATGTTGAACCCCAGTGAGTGTAGATCCAGTGTTTTTGCAAGAGACTCCATGTCAGACTACATTTCATGGAATCTCTTGCAGGATGGCTTACAGATAGCAAAGCCAATATAGGCAGGTAGTTGAGGCCAGCAAAAGGTAGCAAAGGGTGCCCTAAACTGGCTTAGCCCTGATAATGCATTGCATCATTACACTGATGAATGACAGGGTGAATTTCCCAATCCTGTGTCATCTCCTTCCACTGTAGGAAAAACTTCATTGGGAAAGTTGTAAACCAAATAAATGAACAACAACTGCAACTCCTGAAACTTAAAGGAGTCTCTAAATTTGAAATTTAAAAATTCTCCCAAAGGTGGATGGTCCTATACAGAACACTGTGCTTTGTATTTTTGGTGGACTGAGATCATCAAATTATGGTTGCATTGACACAATTTCTTGTTATCTTTATTTCATACTATCTGCTAAAGTTTTAAAGTTCCAGGCAGAATTTGGATGTGTTTAAAGCAAAAATGTTCCTTGGAGAATTATATCACAGGGAATAGGGACATTCTATGAACTCACTTATATAAGGACAATAATAAAGTTAATAAATCTGTAAATAAGGAACTATATAACCTATATAACTATATAACATATATAACTATATAACATCCTTCATTCCTAAGGATGCCTTCTCTCTCTTTTCCATACCACCATTGCTGTCTATGGGTCTTGTCATATTGGTCTTTTGATATGTTCTTAATGCTCATCTTGGGCTTGGGCTTCTTTCTTTCTCATTTAAAACCATTGTAGTATGGGGAATGGATGCATAAAGACAGAGATAATTTGAGCTAAAGGCACAGTTTGCCTGTCTGGAGAAGAATGAATTCCCACATGACGCCATACATGAGTGCTTGCGTTGGCATAGCTATTTTTATGGTTTAACCTATATTACTAACAAAACTTACATCCACTTCCAGAGTTTTATAAAGTCACAGGAAGAAACATTGTTTACTAAAGCACTCCTACACATTGTTAGAAGACTCTTAGGTACTTGATGTTTATTTCTATCCCAAGCAAAGTCACAGACCAAGATTCTTGGATCAGTTCCTTGGGGCACCACTCCCCCCAAAATAACTTGTACTCTGTGTAGAATAGATAAGCTATGGTACAGATTCCAAAGACCTAGTATGCATTTTATTGAAAGTCAACTAAACAATTCTTCCTTCATTCCCTCATTTATTCATTCAACTGGCAAACTCGTCTCTCTCTTAAGAAGTTCACTCTCTAAGCCAGGCACAAGGAAGCATTTGATATCCACATCCTTCTCTGAAGAGGTTTCTTTATGAAATAGTACATCACTGATCTGGAGATGACTGCTGGGTGTTACCTAAATAAATACTCTTAGACATCAATGCAAAAATTTTGGTCAACTTCAGCATGATTTGTGGTGGGAAAAATAGCATTAACAACATAAATGACAAGCCTAATAGGAAGTACTATAGAACAAAACATCTCTGATCTAACAAATATGGATGAGTCATAGAACAATGAGGAAAATACTATACATGAGACATTTCAAATGAATGGGGATTCTTCATAGGAAACATGCTATACAGATGATGGAGAGTAGCTAAGATGTTAAATGGGATGTGGGGTATTCAAACATTAGCACTTTCAGGAAGTTAATAGTGTCTCCAGATTAGGAGGATGAAAGTTATGTCACCAGAGCTCTGGAATCAATTCATGAAGGAAAACTTCCAGTGAATGGAGTCAAGACCAAGAAGGCTATCTGAAACAGCATGAGAAGTGAAGTGGGCATAGAAATACAGTTCCCATACAGAAAGAGCAGCAAAGCAAAAAGAAAGAGGAAAGGGGAATCTAAAGAAAAAGAGGGAAAGGATATAAAGGGATCAAAAGGGACCCAATTACAAATATGTTTGTAATCACGGTGCTTAAATTAAGATATTATTATAATTTAAAAAATATATGGGGGCCAGAGAGATAGCATAGTGGTAGGGTGTTAGGCTTGCACGCGGACAACCAGGACAAACAGTGGTTAGATTCTTAGCATTTCATATGGTCCCTCAAGCCTGGCAGTGACAATTTCTAAGTGTAGAACCAGGAGTAATCCTTGAGCACTACCAAAGAAATTAAAAAAAATAGGGCCGAAGTGGTGGCACAAGTGACAAGGCATCTGCCTTGCATGCGCTAGCCTAGGACAGTCAGCAGTTCAATCCCTCAGTGTCTCATAGGTCTCCCAAGCCAAGAGTCATTTCTGAGTGCATAGCCAGGTGTGGCCTCTGAGCATCACCAGGTGTAGCCCAAAATCCAAATCAAATAAAATAAAATAAAAGTACACAGGATTTCCTGGGATGCCAGTATAAATATTCAGGCATCTTAGTCTTCACCTAATAGGTTGAGTAAGAATGAAGAAACAGAATGAAATGAACAAATAGAACCCATCTAAGTCTAATGAATTACCACAGGTTTTTCTTAGACAAGAACATATAAATGTTTTATCTCCATAGCAGTACTTAAGAATTCAGGCCACTCCTGTTAATATTCTACCTGATAGGGTGAGCCTCAAATCTTGTGTTCATTAAATTGAGCCAATAGTGCTGGGGTCCACCGTGGTCATTAAAGCAGTCTTCTAATATCAGGACTAAGTGGCTGTATCCGCCTTAAATTCCTCACTGAAATCCTTACATGACATGGTTTTAGGAGGTGGGCCTTTGTTAAGAGACAGTAAAAAGGGGAGAGTTCTTACAGTTGAGGTATGTACCTTATTAAAAGAGACACTGGGGGCAGATTCATAGTACAGCAGGTAGGATGTTCACCTTGCACACAGACAACATAGATTCTATTGCCAGCATCCTAGATAGTTCCCAAGGCAATAGTAGTAATCACGGGAACCGGGAGGTGGCGCAGGAGGTAAGGTGCCTGCTGCCTTGCCTGCGCTAGCCTAGGATGGACCACGGTTCGATTCCCCGGTTCCCATATGGTCCCCCGTGCCTGCCAGGAGCAACTTCTGAGTGCATAGCCAGGAGTAACCCCTGAGCGTCACTGGGTGTGGCCCAAAAACCAAAAAAAAAAAAAAAAATAGTAGTAATCACTTCAGAGTTCAGAGTCAGGATTCATCCTTGAGTACCTTAAAACCAAACTAAATATATACATAATAAAGAGACACTAAAGAATTCCTTTGCTCCCACCATAATAGAAAGTACACATAGGAAGTAGGCCATTAGCAGACATCAAATCCTCAGCACCCTAATCTTGAATTCTAACTTCCAGAACTGTGAAAGATAATTGATTTAAATCTATCGTACTTGAATTATAGCATCCTGGGCTGACTTTAACAGCTTGTAGGTTATTGGAAAGTGGAAACTAAGATATGTTCAGAGTAGTGTCTGTGGCCAGAACAACCCCATGTTGTGAAGCCTCATCTAGGACTAGATGAAGAATTGTGAGGATTAAAAGTCCAGAAGACAAGAGGTCAGAAATGGGAAGGTAATAGGATATATGAGACTGGACCTGAGGGTATACAAAGTGAAAATTAAATCTGGTAGGGTCCCTAAAGGAAAAAGGTGCAGAGATCGATATGTTCCATGAACTAGTTAGCAAAGATAAAATGCCAATATTTTTTTCACTTTCTGAGACACATTTGCAACATGATGGCTACCTGCACACAGAGATAGTCTATGCAACTGGATTAAATGGATACCGAGCTCTAAAGGATAACAGAAGAGTACAGACACACATATATCAGAAATGAGTGAAAAAGGACAAAGAGCAGAACTAGTCATTAATCAGCAGCATTTACCACAATGAGCGTGACAGAGTTTACAATGAAGGAATAGCCTCACTTTACACACTGTCATATCAAATTCTAGGAAACTGCAAAGAAGTTGGGGGAAAGGGATCAAACCTCACAATACTGTCTCCTGGGAGAAGTATGCATGTATCTATGCTTGTGTGCATATGTGTGTGTGAGAGAGAGAAATTACCCTTGCCCACACTAATAATTGTGACTGTTTGCAGTGCTATGAGTAACTTTTTCTTAACTAGAAGTGAGTAATAATAACAACCTCTGGAACTCTCCATGTTCAGTTTCTCCAGGAAAAGCCTGTGAGCACCCAACTTGCTGCAGGACTGAGCATTTTCCTTGGCAAAGAAGGCATAATGCTAGTATCCATCCACTACCCCAGAGCTGGGAATCAAAGCCCAGAATCAAATGTCAAAATAAATAGAATGGAAGAGAAATAGTCAAGATGATAACATTGACTCATTCTCTCAGTTCTTCCTGGAATACTATCAAATGAGTTATTTCTTCCCAGCATGTTAATAAGACTAAGGGGCTGTCACAAAGCTCCCAGCAAAGTAAGCCAAGCTGTCACCCCTGGATGAGGAGCAAAATTCAAGAAGAAAGAAAGGGATATATCCCATAAATAAAAGAAATCCATCCTCTCTACCCTTTGTGCTTTCCTTTCAACATCATTAGGCCTTTGAGTAAGCAGCAGTAGCTGCAGCAATACCTCTATATCAGTATTTCAAATAAAAATTATTCTTTGACCAAACAGTCATTCAAGTGAGCAAACCATATATCTACTCCAGAGGTTTTTTCTTGGAAGACAGTAAGTCACTGTACTGTTGGCTGCCATGGCTCACAGCACAGCTTCTTAAACTTGCTTCACATTCAGTAAGAGACCTTGTTAGGACAGTTTTCTGTTTTCTGAACTGAAAGACTATTATTCAGGAGATTGATGTGAGGCCCCTGGTTCTGTATGTCTGGTCAGTGTATAGGGGAATGCCAGATGACACAAATGCTGCAAAATATCTTGCTGTGAAATCCCTAGCCTATATACTGGGAGCAAACATTTATGACGTGTAAGGTTATTGCCAAACTATTAACCAAAGCAAAGGTGTTACCCATCTTCCTCTTTCCCATAAATCTTTTTGTTGAAAAATAAAAGCCCACCTGGATTACTCGGCCTTCCCCCAACTGGTGTATGAATATTGATTGCTTAAATAAAAAAAAGAAACAGTCTGGCTTTTGGCAGACACCACGAGAGTGAAGACATAAGAAGCCACTGACTCTATTACTCTCTCCTGACTGGCTTGGCTTATTAATTTATTTTACAACTGGCACTTGAACTTGCCTGGGACACAGACACCAGAGAAGACCCCAACATTGGTGAGTTATTTGGCCCTCTGGTGAATAATCACTCTTATGGCCTCCTTGAACTGGACTATGCACTAAAACATCAGGGCACATGGCCCTGTTCTGAAAGTGGCAGAGACCCTTTCAGGTAAATCAGAAGTAGACAGTGAAAGGGTGAGCACTGAAGACTCTGAGAAGTGTCCCAAAGGCCAAGACCCACCACTTTTCTTCTACTAAAGGTGCTTTGTGTGAGGACCTTGACCCCACAACCTGCACCAACTTATCGAGGTCACTGATGGGGGAAGAAGCCAAAGAGAACTCTCCATTTGAGGGGACCAATAGCAGAAAATGAGCAGGTCCCTCCATCCAGATTCCATCTCGGAAATAACGGTCTTTCCATCCCAGACAACCTCAGCAGACTAACTCAGAAGAAAATGGAGAAAATGGAGGATCTAAGCCAAGATGAAACCTAAGTAAGGAAAAACTGGTTTCAGAACTTTCTGTAACTTTCTTCTAGGTTAATCTATTGATTTTATTTGCATCAGTCACTAATTGCTGTTGAACTGTGTGTTCTACCTGTATTAGAGTTTATAACTACTGTTTTGTTCTATGCCCCACTGAAAACAGAACACTGTGTATCCAACTTTAGTGGCTTAATATTATTTTTCAAAGTTCTTTGGACATGGATAATGTTAGATTTTAATAATTCTCAGCTATCCTTGTGAATGTTTCCCAACTGCTAAGATGTTTGATTGTGTATATTATGAAGCAACTAATTCTCAATTCTGCCTGCAAAAATGTTCTAATGTCTTTGCCCACAGAAGTTAATGGAAAATGAATTTGGGTACTACTACTCTTATTAAAGTGCTCATTATAAAAATGTTTAGCAAACTTACCTTGAAACTATATATATATATATATATCTGTAGAAATATTCTTGTCATTTTGTTTAGGGTAGTTTATGAAAAGATACTTGGATGTTCTAGACTTGTAGTATTGTGCTTAGTGTAAGAATGTTTAAGAATTTTCAAATTAAGTGTATCTGCAGAAAGATTCTAATGTTCTGATCTAGGATTCCTGCCTCTGGAGGAGAAAAGTAAAATAAGATTTTTATAACTTTTCTCATTTTATTTTTGTTTTGTTTTAAACAGAAAGGGTAGATTTGTAAAATGACACACAGCAATTACCGAAACAAAGGTGCTCCCCATCTTCCTCTTTCCTGTAAATCTCTTTTTTGATGTGTAAACACTCACCTGGATTACTCGACCTTTCCCCATTTGACCTTTCCCCACCTGGCATATGAGTATTGATTTAATAAAGAAACAGTAATTCTGGCTTTGGGCACTGGCAGACATGGGAGGAGGAAGCTATGAGAAGCCACTGACTCCATTACTCTCTCCTGACTGGCTTGGCTTATTAATTTATTTTACAATGACATGCAGATGAAATTCATCGAGCTGTGCAATCTCAATGGCTCTGTGAAACCAATAGAAAAATTACATTTATAGGAATAATTCTTGAAATCAAGATGAATAATACCAGGCATGCTTAGAAGCAAAACTAAATGGATCTTGTAAACTAGCCTTTAGTGGGAACTATATTTCCAACCTCTTCCAGGAGCCTCACAATTTAAAATAAATGACACAATAAAATAGATACTTAGCATAATTCAGCATGAGGACTATTCAGCATAAATGTTCACAATAGACAGATGAGAAAATTGAGAACAAAAGTGAATATGCAAGTTAGCAGCAAAGTAGGACTAGCACCCTGGTCTTCAGACTTCCTGTGCAGTATTCCTATTGCACACCACAGGAACAAAGTTTCCTATCCATGAGTTTTTTTCATGGTAGAAAATATAAAGATGCGAGAGGAGTTTTGCTGTCTCCGAGGGGGAACAATACAGATCAGTACTGCACAATGTTAACATAAAATATTTCATTCCTGGTGTCTCCTAAAATAAATCCTCCTTTGAGGCTGACTCTTGGAATGTTCATGAAAGACAGTGTGCTCAGATAAGCAACCTTCTATCTCCCCTCCCTCCATCTCGTCTCCCTCGTAACTTCCCAAAGGACTGGAAAATACTGGTAAACAAAGGTTTGAAACTTTCAAAAAGGTTTGAAAAAGTCAGCAAAAGACACAATGGCACCCCCACAAGCCTTCAGGAGCATCCTTTCCCAGACAGGGCAATATGTGTCCATTTATGGTTTTCTTGGCTTGAAACAGAAAGATGATGTTCTTACCATCTTAGGAAAATAGCTGTCCAGATCTGCCTTAAAGTGGACATCGTTCTCCTCCCAGGCTTAGCACTGTTGTTTGTAAATCTGTGAAAACTGTTGGCCTGTAGAACAGAGAGGCCAAAGATACTCCCTTCCCCCACTCCAACATCTCATTGCTCTTGCAAACTTAGTCAATGCTGAAAATTGTTTTCCTTCTCATTTTGTTATAAGAAAGTCCTTCGACATGTGTGTAAGAAAACCAAACCAACTGTCAAGAATCGAAGAAAAAAAAAAAACCTAAAATGTCGGTTTATAAAAGCGAAGGTCATCATGTGACATACTGTAAGTAGATGCCTTAGTCTGATACTATTAGCCCTCTTGATTTGTTTCTAAGTCAGTATTTCTTTTTGGCCACCACTGTGCTAATAGCATTCTACATTTGTAGAGGTTCCAGGGATTTCTAATGAGAAACAAGTCTACCTAGAAACGCTATCTAAGGTTGGGAAGATAAGGCAGAAATCCTTGCTTGGCAGGCAGAGAATGTCGCAGGACTAAAACAAAAATTTTAAAGTCATACAAAACTCTCTAAGACAGGAAACGGGAGAGGACAGAACTTAACACAGCTAAATGGTAGCCCCGTCACTGGCTGTACTGGTTTATCCAGATCTACTTATTTTTATCAAAATGTAGTCATATCTGGAGACTTACACTGACTTCTAACCTTCCTGTACAATGCTGTTCAATTAATAATAATCCAACACTTAAAACCATTTCTAGTATTTCACAATCCATAATAAATCACTTTTTATATTTAACATATATGTTCAATAGTCAACAAAATATCCCCTCTATTCATGAGTATGCTAAGTAACCTGAAATGGTAATTATAAAAAAATTAAAGTTTAATTAAAATATGTTAAAGTATAAAAACAGAAAATCGTGGTGATATAAAAGTCCAAAGTGCAATATTCCACATATTACTAGTCTTATGATGATTGTCTTATTTTTTTATGAAAAGAACATTCAGTATGAGGAATATTTACTAGCTATATAAAAATATTTATTCCTGGGGCCGGTGAGGTGGCACTAGAGGTAAAGTGCCTGCCTTGCAAGCGCTAGCCAAGCCAAGAAAGGACCACGGTTCGATCCCCCGGCGTCCCATATGGTCCCCCCAAACCAGGGCAATTTCTGAGCGCTTAGCCAGGAACCCCTGAGCATCAAACGGGTGTGGCCAAAAAAAACGAAACACACACACACACACACACACACACACACACACACACAAATATTTATTCCTGTGACCTTATCCTAAAAAAATACTGAAAAGTGATATTTGATTCTGGAGGGCAACATTAAGTTTTACTCCAGGTCTTTGTATTTCAGTCGCTACCTAAGGAATTGACAGTGTACTTTCAAAAATGAAGTTTGTTTCTTTTAGTTAAAACTATGTCATCTAATCTAGCAAAAAATAATAAAAATCTAAAAATTTTACTGAGCTCCTCCATTCCAGTTAGAGAAGTGTAGCCAAGAGGTAAAATTCCTGCCACTGGAAAATTGATATTCTCCTTTGGGGAAAGGTAGAGAAGAGGTAACAGAAACACAATGAAAAATATATGAATAACATATCAACTAATGACATGGTAACTGCTCACATAAACACCCCTATGATGTGCAAACATAATCAATCATGAAAGAACTTCCGGTTTTTGTTCCTCATGGAGTTAAACCATGGCCAATGTTTGACATATTTCATTTATTGATTTCCTACTGTTGTTGTAATAAATTACTATGAGCATTGTAGTTTAACATAGTCCAAATTTTTGCTGTTCTAAAGTCTGAAGGGAATTTGACTAGACTAAAGTCAAATAGCAGAGTCATTTTCCTCCTGGAGGTTCCAGGGGGAAACTCATTCTTTTTTCCAACTCCTAAAAGCTTCCCACATTCCTTGGCTCTATATCTCCTCCATACTCAAGACTAGGAACCAGATCACTACAGCCTCTGCTTCCAGCATCATTTCACCTTTCCAGTGCCTCTCCTGCCTCCTCCTTTCCCATATTAGGATCCCTCTGATTACAACAGGGTCACCTGGACAATTCGGGATACTCTATTTCAAGATATGATAATGGGAAATCTAAACCTCATCTGCAATTCTTACTTTACAACTAGATTCACAAGTTCCAGTATGAAAAAAAAAAAAAAACATGGACAACTTTGAGGAAGAAGGGATTATTCTGGGAGCCGGGAGGTGGTGCAGGAGGTAAGGTGCCTGCTGCCTTGCCTGCGCTAGCCTAGGATGGACCACGGTTCGATCCCCTGGTTCCCATATGGTCCCTCGTGCCTGCCAGGAGCGACTTCTGAGCGCATAGCCAGGAGTAACCCCTGAGCGTTACTGGGTGTGCCCCCCCAAAAAAAACAAAAAAAAAAAAGAGGGGATTATTCTGTGTACCACATCCCATAAGGTAGCTTCTCGTAGAACTCCTCAGTAGGAATATATTATTTAATGATTTATTCTCTCAGATCTATTTAGCACACTAGAAACAGTGTTAAGAGTTTTCATCTAAAGCAGTGTTTCTCAAATGGGGGAGTAAGGCTTCCTATGGGTTTCTAGGATATTCCAAGAGGATCTCTGGTGAAATTCATGTAAGAGGAGGACTAGAACATGAGACCGAGGATCAAAATGGTAGAGCAAAGGGACCACAGTGTGTGGGGTGGGTCCACAATAATAGTACATCAGATAGTGCACATGTCATGAACACAAATGGCTTGAGTTTGATTCCACACCCCTATATAACTTATTGAGCCCCAATCACAGTAATCCCTGAACACAGAGCTAGGTAAAAACGCTGACCACCACTGGGTGTGACTCCTACCCCCTAAGAAGGGACCACAGGAAAACAAGTCCATACAGGAGCCATGGTCAGAAAATTGGTTGAGAAACACCAATATAAAGGGATAAATTCAAACTATCATTGTTTACCTGTGAGACATTAGACAAATCATTCTACTATCAATGAAAATAATATCTAATCCATGATTTTAATGATATAATTAAATGAGATGAAAGATATGAAACAAGTGTGAACCTAGAAAGCAGAATGAAAAATTGATTCATAATATGTGGTGTTGCTGTTAATAAATCCCTATGCACATGAGTTAAACATGTTTTTAGTAACAAGTTGAAACTTTTCAAGCTAAAATCTGAGAAAGCATTGTAGGAATCTATGGCAACTAATGGCATATAAGATACACTGCTCTGATTCCCCACTCTAAGAAATACAGATATACATAAAAACAAACTGAGTCTAAATGGTCTCCTGAACCACAAAAATGGGTCTAAAACATGAAAGGTCACTGATTCCACATGCAACCCCCATTTGAGAAACATGAGATTGTTGCTGCAGGAAGGATCTGTCCAAGAGCACCTACTCTCAAAAGCACCATTTTCTGCATCTATTCAAAAACTTCCAACTGCTGGGGCTGGAGCGGTGGTGCAAGGGATAAGGTGTCTGCTTTGCCTGTGCTAGCCTAGAACAAACCGAGGTTCAATCCCATGGCGACCCAAGCCAGGAGCGATTTCTGAGAGCATAGCTAGGAGTAATCCCTGAGCATCACCAGGTGTGCCCCCCCCCCACAAAAAAAAAAAAACAAACCTCCAACTGCTGGAAATGCAACTCAAACAGGCAAATAAATAGTGGATCAATGGGGTTTTCTGACATCTAAAGACTAAAACATTAAAAAAATTTTTTTAAAAAAGATGAGCTATGGCAAGAACTACAGGAAGGATACAAACTAGAGAACAATTATGGGAAGAGCAATCAACCTGTTGAAATTATAATTAATAATGTGCCTACTAGATATTCCAACTACCAGGTACCAGGTACAAGAGATCTCTTTTACGTTGAACCACCATGGAAGAGTCAATATAAACACTAGAAATTTGTCCAA
>PVKC010008979.1:0-27427 GCA_004027635.1 Crocidura indochinensis
ACACACACACACAAATCCTCTTGTCTTGCCTTTTTGGGGGGAAGGGTCTCACCCGGCAGTGCTCAGGGGTTACTCCTGGCTCTACACTCAGAAATTGCTCCTGGCAGGCTTGGGGGTCCATATGGGATGCCTGGATTTGAACCACCATCCTTCTGCATGCAAGGCAAATGCCTTACCTCCATGCTATCTCTCCAGTTACCCCATCCCCATTTTTTGAGGTAGAGAATAGAAGGGCACACCCAAGTATTCAAGACTTACTCTTAATTCTATGTTCAGGGATCACTACTAGTGGTGTAAAAGGGCCAGATGCAGTAATAGGAATTGTATATAAATTAAGCTCCTTAACCCTAATAACATCTCTCTGAACTCACCATTTTTATATTTTAGCCTCTATTAGGTTATGCTTTCATCCTGGAGCATGTGCCTATTTCTTCATTTTATCCCAGTTTTTACCAAATTCTTTGCCCTCCTTTCCTCTCCCAAGAAGATGTTTTTTGTTGGTTTTTGGACCACACTCAGTGACACTCAGGGGTTACTCCTGGCTATGTGCTCAGAAGTCACTCCTGGCTTGGGGGACCATATGGGAAACCGGGGGATCGAACCGCGGTCCATCCTAGGCTAGCACAGGAAAGGCAGGCACCTTACCTCCAGCGCCACCGCCCGGCCCCTCCCAAGAAGATTAAAGTAGCTTTTCTCTTTTAAAATCTTCTGCTATCTCTGTTTTAATATTTCTTCTCTACAATAACACACATCTTTGGTCTCCTACGATAGATTGGAGGTGCTTAAAGACTGATTCCCTGTCTTGTCTTTTACCACAATAAATTGTACTTATTAAATATTTGTTGAGTGAATCCAAACCCAAGCAATTTAAATAACTCAAGGAGAATTGACATGATAATAAACCCACAGGTAATTTTTGTCTAACAAAGGGTTTTCCTCTAAGGACAAGGCCACTGATTGCTTCATTTACTTTTTGAAACCTTTGAGGTGAGAGATCATATAAGAACACTTAACTTGAGATTAGGAGGTTCAAATCTCAAGTTTACCCCATTTATATATGATTGGTAAACAAAAGCTTGGTTTGTGATTTATACCATCCTATATTCAGTGATTCCATAGACTGGGGAAGAAAGCTATTAAGATGTACCACTGCAAACCTTTATTATTAAAATGAAGTACTGAAGGGAATTTGTTATATAAGATATCAAATGTTGAGAATGTCTTGTATATAAATTATGAATCTTGTCTTTTGGTTAGAGTCCCCCACTTCTTCCTTTGATTATCTGTTTTGAGACACTGGACCTGATAATACAAAGTTAGGTTTTGTGCCTGTGCCAGTAGGGTTGTTAGAAAGAGTTGGTAACTGAGAAGATACTTGCTCCTTCTTATTAGCTGCCTGTGCCTGCTTGTCAGTGCCACCTGCGTCTACTAATTTCGCCTTGGAAACTTATTTCATCCAGCTAAATTCAGCTGCTAGCTTTCTAATGCAATAAGCTCGTTCCTTAACAGGTTTCTTGAAGACTGTGACTTTCAGTGAAATAACATTACAAAACTAGTTTTGCCAGACACTAATTAATATAAAGAAGAGTTAAGTCCCTACAAGCATCTTTCTAGTCACAAAATCCTCACCAAACTTCTAATACCAAATAATCACTTTTATTCATTTATTTTAAACCTGCTTATTCTATTTCAGGATCGTAGTTGACTAGACCCTATCCTGATTAGTCAGGATATAAATTGGAAATTAATCCTGACCTGGGATAAAAATGTTTACCCATTTCCTTTGTGAGTTTAGCATGCCCACATCCACACTGAAGCTGAAAACCATTAAAACATGCCAGTGATGAAATGACATTGAACCAAGTTACCATCACCTGCTCTGTTCTTACAGAACCCTTTCAAGTTAGCCCCTTGGAGACATCATCCCCAGATCCTGGTATTTCTTCATAGGAGGTTTGTAGTGCACCATAAAACTCCTTCTTCAGACTCAGAGGCCTCAGAACCCTTTGAGAAATACACCCTCTATTTTAGTCCCCAGGTCCCCTCTTTTAAGCCCTTTAACATTTTAATAATTCTTACCTCTTCCTTTGTACTCCCAAAGCTAGAGGCAAGAACTGCTCCCTGAGATTGTTGCCTTCTGTTTCCCTTCTTGCCATTTTAGTCCTTTAACACCTAGTTAATAATTCCTCATATTAATGTCTCTTAAAAATAGCTGCTACGTTTTCTGTCTTCCAACTGTACCTGAGCAAATGCACTCACTGACAGAGTACGGTAGTTTTCTCTTGGAAGGGAATTACTGTGTTTATAATTCTGTATTGGTTGAATGTTTTGAACATCTATATAAGGGAATGATCTTGTCACTGAAAGTAAGATGAGCCATGCAGTGTGCTGGAATTGGAGAGAACGTTAGAAATAAGATCTTACATCTATCTGGTCTCTAGTCCTAATCTAATAGCAAGTGCTTCCCTTGAACACTCGTTAAAACTACAGACTCTTACCAGCTCTGACCTAGAATTAGAGTCACAATCTGCATGGTTAATGCAGATCCTCTGTGATTTCTAGTTATTATTTAAAAATATATAATAATAATTTGGGTATGACAACACTCAGGGACCTGTTAGTCCTTGCAAATACTTAGAATGTTCTTGTATTTTGATTCTTTTAAGATAGCAGCATTGATTCTTCAACTTACATTTATGGGAAATTGATTAGATATCACTCCTGGGAGTCAGTTATAACTGGCTAGACTGTGCAACAGTTGGTTGCAACCCCAGGAGACAACTTAAGCTGGAGACTAAAACTGAAACACACTTTGATCTCTGATCCACAGAGACACAGTGATAAATGTTTCTTAACCCACAAGTTGTTTTAACTCACAAGTTCTTTATATTTGGCGGGAGAAAGTCACAACAGATGTGCTGAATTACTTCTGGATCTATACATAGGGCTCACTCTTGGCAGTGCTCAGAGGACAATACAGGGTGCTGGAGAATGAATCCAAGTTGGCCACATGTAAGGCAAACACCTTAACTTTGGTACTATTTCTCCAGTTCCTAAGCCACTAAGTTTTGGGTAATATATGTATATGTATATATATATATGACTAATAAAGTCTCTTCTGTAAGGAATGTTTTCCCAATTTTATTTTCTTAATCAGCAAATGTAGAAAACTTCCCTAAGTTAAGAATCAACAATTACACATAATTTCATTCAATTATTCACTTAGTTCCTACAATTTCACTTTCTACAAACCCTGATTTCTCTTTTCTTTTCTTTTTTATGTATGGAAAGTGTCCTGGGATACATACTAAGAAAATGATAATTAAATGATACAGTTCTAAAGAAACATGTGGCTTTAATTTACCTACAGGCAGAAATACCCTGGGGTCAGTATTAGAAGAATAAAAACATTCTAATGAGGGTCTCATTTTAAAGAAGCTGAAAGATACTGAAAAGGTAGTTCAAAGGGTTAGAACACACATTTTTCATGCAGGAGGCCTGGTTCAATCCCCAGCATTGTATGATATCCAACATTTCAGGGAAGTGACCCTTAAGCACTAACTAGGGAGCATCCCTTGAACACTGCTTAATGAAGCCTCTAAACTCATAAATACTAACACTAATATTATATTTTAAATTTTATAAATTAATTGAGATTACATTAAATATCTAAAATTAGATATCTGATCATGTAGGAGTAGTCCAAAAGCCTTGTTGGCAAATTGTATATTGCTCACCATAGACCAATCTGTTCAAGAGACAAGTGTATGCTATCTGTGTTTTAACAAAAGTTGGTCTTTTGACCATGTAAAAAAAAAAGTCATGCTACATACTTATTTAAGAACCTTCATCACATTTAGGAATGTCCATAAGGTCACTCCATATTGCAGCGTTGCCCTTTCCTAGGTAACCAGATGGGCTAAAAGAGATAATAGGGTGAATTGTAAAGCTTTGGTGCTAAGTCCTGAAAGTCTCGCTTCTTTCCCTATTACTGTGGCCAAACTGTCATGTGGAACTATAGACCATAAAGAATACTAGAAAATATAGTCTGCCTGAATCCAAGGGGAAAGGGCAGTTAGGTTGGATGAATTCATCACAATGCCTACTACAAAGAGAAATCAATACGTGTGGAATAGGGCTGAAAAGAAATTGATTAGAAAAGGGTATAAACTTCTCATTAGTAGAGTTGTGCCAGTTGTGCTAGTGTTTGCTCTGCAAAAAGTCACCTGGGTGAACGGAGATTGAGTGCAGGTCATCTTTCCAGTATTCTACCAAGAGATTGATGTCTCCTAGAGTTTCATACAAAGATTCTGCACATTTTAGGTGACTTGGGTCTAGCTTACACTATCTTTAGGAAGGCAAAAGGTGAGACTTGGAAATAGGAGTGAACCTGATGTTAATTAAGAACATTCTGTATAGGGTGTTGATGCTGGCCATATTGCCACTGACCTTAGGTTGCCGTACTGACAGCTTCTACCAGAAACTTATATTTTCCCCAAAGGAGATTCAAAGCAAAACACCAGGTGAGTATCTCTGAGTTCTTGAGGCAATCAATACATCACATGCAGAGGAATACTATTCTGATTCAAGAACTAGTTGAAGCACATGGCTTCAATTAAAAGGGTTCCAAGGTAGAGAGAACTTCTGTGGAGATCAGAATTTACATGCAATCAATACTGTCTCAACAAGACATTGATGCAATGTCTGGTGATATGATGTTGGAGGTAATAAGGAATGAGTAACTTCATGGTAAATTTTCTGATAGGTTTCCATAGAAAATCACAAGGTAGGTTTGTTGGATTATATTCTTACATGTAGGCCATAAGTCAAAACCTGGTAGCAAAAATGAGTGATGTAAGGTAAAATGACCAGCAATGAGGAAAAATAGAAATAACATATAACTGTCTAATACCTTAGTTTATAGGTTTAACCATTCCTGGTACCCATCAACCAGAGGGATTTAGTGTACCTTGAGAGGAAGAATAATAAGCACGTAAGAGGAATTTCTAAAGTAAAGTCTATTGAATTAATGATTGCCTGAGCAGAGGGAATATTTATGGATTCCAAATGTCAAAAAGCCCTTCTCTTAGTTCAATAAGAGCATGATGTTTTCTTTAAGATGATACTTTCTTTTTTCTGCTTGGAGTAAGATCAGTGCTTTCCAAAATATTTTCTTGCCAACATGCCCTAACATACAGCCTTTGAGAGGGACTAGAATAAAAGTTAGAAGATAGATGAATGCTTAGAAATGAATCTCTAGGTCCTGTTATGTCCAACTGTCCCCAAGTTGTGCCTTACTGGTAATTAAGATGCACAATGCCAGACCATAAATGACTGTCATACCTACTTGCCAGTGAGTTGCTTCAGTCTTATACTTTGGGTCCTAAGAGTACCAAGAGTCTAAGGTACCAAGGAGAAAGGGCAAGTAGAGATCACAGCCACTTCTTATGAATACTTTTTCTTTTACTCTTACTAACAAGTTCCAGGCCACTAAATACTTTTACTGAAGTGATGGATTCCTGAAAATGAGGAGGAATGTTCACCCATTTCAAAAAAGTGCTGCTATCTTATCAAGGTCCTAGCAACTAGGCATGGCTTGGTTTTCTTATATAATCAGCAAAGGTACAATTGCTATAGATAGCCAGAAGTTTCCAGAAGTATCAGGCTGCCTTACAATTAAGCCAGAAGCACTGATGCAAAACCAAGAAAATGAATGTTATTCCTGTCCCTGGTAAATGCACATCAATTCTGATGCTCTGTTCAAACAGAAATGCATTCATCAAATCAACAGCAGCAAATCATATTTTTAATGCCACATTAATAAGATCTAATAAAGATGCCATATCTGGTACTGGGCTACTACTTGACTGAGTATGCAATACCTTTTATCTTTAGGACCTATCCACTGTCTGCAAGGTCTAGACTGATGAATCATCTGGAACTGCCACTCCACCAATTTTTAAGTATTTAATGGGGAGAATAATCCACCCCACTACCCTAGGATGTGATTGATTTTGATTTACTGTCTTGGCTGGAGGACTCGGAGCTTTTCTCTGCCTTTCTCACTAGGATGGCCATTTACTTTACAATCCAAGGATCTAATGTGGGATTACTCCTGCTGCCAAATATATAAATTCCAATAAACATTCATAGACTGAGGAAATGACCATGAGTGGGTTCATGGGCTTACTATGATCCAGCAGTTAGCTAGAATTTCATTTATGTCTATTGCTTAAGGCTGAGTTGGTTCCACAATTTACATAGCATAGGGAACCATTGAAATTGTAGCTTCTCCTGTTCAAACGGCAGGAGGAAAAAAAGAAAATAGGAAAGATTACTTTTCTTCTCAGTTTTTATGCTGCATTTCTTTCTAGATAGTGAAAGAAAATAAAAGTTTGAGCATTAATGTTCATTGATTTTATTTTATTCTTCACGCCAACAACTTTTGTTTGTTTGTTTTGTTTTGGTTTGGTTTTTGGGTCACACCCAGTGACGCTCAGAGGTTACTCCTGGCTCTGTGCTAAGAAGTCGCTCCTTATAGGCTAGGGGCACCATCTGGGATGCTGGGATTTGAACCAGGGTCTATCCTGTGTTGGCCGAGTGCAAGGCAAATGCCTTACCGCTGTGCTATCACTCCGGCCACATCTTCACACCAACTTTTAAGACATATGTCATTATATTGAACTTGTGCAGGGGATCATCAAAATGATGGCTTTGTATTTCAAGACTTCTTAAGAGATCTTCCAAATAGACTCAAGAAGTAGTGACAAGCCTGACTCATTAAGATTAGAAAGAGGAGGACAAATTGTACCAGGCATGGAGCCAGCCCTGTAACTCTCCTAGGCATGTCAATCTTTATATACATATATATATATATATATATATATATATAATTTCAATAAAACAAATTATTGAATTTAAACATAGTGAGATTCTTAGTAGTATTTTCCATTGTGTAAATGTACCACTGTTTCTTTATTCACTCATCTGTTCTCACGTATTTAGGTTATTTTCAGTTTCTGGCTATTGTGACTCGTGCTGCAATGAGATTTAAGAGTGCAGAGGGCTTTTCTGCATTGTGTTTCTGGGTCCTTGGGTCATATTTCCAGAAATAAAATTATTGGGTCATCTGGAAGCTCAATTGCTAGTGTTTTGAGGAATGCCCATATTGTCTTCCAAAAAAGGTGGTCCAAGTCAACATTCCCACTAGCAGTAAATGAGAGTTCCTTTTTCCACATATCCACACCAACACTGGTTATTGTTCTTGATGATTTCCAGTCTCTGTTATGTGAAGTGATATTTCATTGTTGTTTTTGATTTGCATTTTCTTGATGATTATTAATATAAAGCATTTTGTCATTTTCTTTTTGGCCATTTAGATTTCCTCTTTGAGGATATTTGTGCGCATCTCTTTCCCTCATTTTTGATAGGGCTGGATGTTTGTACTTTCTTGTAATGTTTTACCAGTGCTTGATATATCTTGGATATTTGACTTTTGTCAGATGAGTAATGGGTAAATAATTTATCTCAGTTTGTAGACTATGTGTTCTGGTTATTTCCTTTGAGATAAAGAAGTTTCTTCTTTTAATGTAGTGTTATTTGTTTTACTTTGTTTCTCTTTATTTGGTCAGTGGTATTTCATCCTTAAAAATTCAATGTTATGGTTCCATGACAGTAAGAGGTTCAATGTTCTATCTACAAGAGTTTTACTTATGTTTAATTTCATAGAGAGTTATGCCTATATTTTTCTCTAAGTAATTTATGAATGAAGCCTGAAATCTAGGGTTTTTTATCCATTTTTATTTGACTTTTGTGTATGATATTATAAAGATATCTGCAGTTTTATTTACTTATTTAAATTTGGGGAGCATGTGGTAAAACAGTTTTCCCAGCACCACATATTGGTGAAGTTTCTTGCTCTACTTCATATATTTTGCTCCTTTGTCAAAGATTAACTACTTTATATCTGAAGATCTGTCTCTGGGTTTTCTATTCTCTTCCATTGATATGAAGGCCTTTCCTTAGTCCAGTATCATGTTTATTTTTAATAACTTTTACTCACTGTACAGTGTAAATATAAGAAAAATTATATCACTCCCTTTTTTTCCTAGAGATTACTTTAGTTATTTGAAGTAGTTTATTGTCCCATATAAATTTCAGGAGTATTTGATTTATTTCTTTAAAAAATGTCCTGGGTGTTCTTATAGGGGCTAAATTAAATCTGTATAATGCTTTAGGATTGTTGTCATTTTGATGCTAATCCTCCAAACCATGATCAGGAATGTGTTTGCATTTCCTTCTGTCCTCTTTTATACCTCTGGATATTCATGTGAATTTATACCCTTGCTAGGCTCCATATATGTCAGAAGATGTGAGTTAACTCCAGATATTGGCTTATAAATCAGCAGAAAAGCATCCTGGGGTCCCTGTCTGAATGGTCTTGTCCCATGGTTGCAGTGGTCCTCAAACTACAACCCACGGGTCACATATTGTATTTGTTCCCATTTGTTTCTTCACATCAAAATAAGATGTATGCAGTGTGCATAGGAATTTGTTTGTAATTTTTTGTTTTTACTATAGTCTGGCCCTCCAATGGTCTGAAGGACAGTGAACTGGGCCCCTGTTTAAAAAGTTTGAAGACCCCTGGAGAGTCTCCGGATTTGATGCCAGGATTCTGCTTTTTACACAGTAAAAAGTCATGCCTTGACTGGCCATGCTTTGGAGTCTTGCAGTTCTCACACTGAAGTGTCAGCATTTTCTTCTGTTTGGTTTGACCTTCAGTCTTGGGTGACAGGGCTCTGTGCAGGCTGCCACAGAAGCCTATGGACTCTCTTCCTGAGTCATTAACTTCTTGTTAACTGCCCACACTGTCCACTTCTGTGGGGAATTAACATAACCTGTAGGAACTTAATCATCTTCTGATCTTTAAGTTATCTTTCCCCTCTATTTCTTAGATATTGATGTCACTAAACCTGCCATTCAAAAGCCCTAGCAGGATACTTCCCAGGTCCCTGAGAATAAAATATTTAAAAATTAGGCCACCATCTTGTCCCAGAAGCTACCTATGCCTCGTTTCATCTTTCACGGGGTGTGGTGTCAGTCTCATGGTCCATTTTTACAGGGGTCTCAAACTCAATTTACCTGGGGGCCGCAGGAGGCAAAGTCGGGGTGATTCTTGAGTGCAAAGTCAGTAGTAAGCCTTGAACATTGGGGGGTGTGACCCAAATAACTAAAACAAAACAAAACAAAACAAAAGTTTCCTCTAGGAGAGGGCCACAAAATGTTATGCGGAGGGCCATTTGCGGCCCGCGGGCCGCGAGTTCGAGACCCCTGCTTACCAATAGCATTCTCATTGCTATTTTGGTGCTTCTATATCTTCTGAGATGCAGGGTTAATGCAGGTTTGAATGAGTGAGACATTTGCTACAGAATGTACCTGCAAGAGTAAATAAGGCAGAAAGGAGCTGTGGAAAATAAGGGAGAAGATAAAACTTTGATTCTAGTCTGTACCTGTGGAGAAGGACTGAGAAAACGAAGTTGCTTATAAGTGTCTATAGTTCCAAGGGCAGTCTGGCAAAGAAATGGGCAAATTCTGCCAGAACTGTGCATCAGATGAGTGCCTCAATTTCCAGCATCCAGCCTGTCTTAGAATTGCAGCTGTCCCTTCTCAATAGCTCACTGGTTCAGGTTTATATTCATTGGGAACATGGTTCAGGAGCTAGTGCAGTGCTGGACTTCAGAACCTGGTGAAGAGGATCTCATATTCCTTTCAGTCGGTTACCTGAGAAGCACAATCTCATGACTGCTATAGCTGTAGTCCAGGGGTGGCGAACACAAGGCTCTTGAGCCGCATGCGGCTCCCGGCCAAAATGAATGCGGCTCTTTGCCTCTTATCATCACTTTGTATACTGTGGCTCTTTGCCAAGTTTGGATTATTTCTGCTGCTTCTGAGGAAGGAGGGACCTCCGAGGAGAGATCTCCGAGCGCGTAGTTCCGCCTCCAGGCTGCATCATCCGTCTCCCATCCCTCAGAAATTGCACGGGACAGCGAGCGGGGAACCCGTGTGTCACATGTTGGGTCACATCTGGCCGTTAGTTCTTAGTGTGGAGGACGCAGCACACCCTCACCACCACTGCAGGATTTTGACCCTCACTCAAAACGGCAAAATGCAATGTGTTTCATATATTATTGTTAAAATTATATGCTTTTGTGTGAGTGTTTGTCTGCTTGGCAAGTCACTGCATGGCGTGGCTCTCTGACTCTCACAGTTTAAAATTTTGGCTCTTTGTGTCGAACTTGTTCACCACCCCTGCTGTAGTCTATCAGAATTCTCCAAGTCAGTAACTAAATTCACAGGTTTTTAAGATTAAGCCTTCTCTACAATTCTAAAAAATCAAAGAGGGAGGTTTCACTGGATTCTTATAAACTTTTCATGCAAAGTTCACCATTGTCTTCATTATATATTAGTCAACTCACATATCATTAAAAGCCTTGATATTTTGTTTTTAACTTGGGTTCTTTTGGGTTTTTTGTTTGTTTGTTTGTTTGGGTCACACCTAGAAGTACTCAATGCTTACACTGATCTCTGCACTCAGGAATCAATCCTGTTGGGTTCAAGGGACCATTTGGGATGCAGGGAATCAAACCGTGGTCAGTAGTATATATGGCAAGTGCCCTATGTGCTGTATTATTGCTCTGGACCTAAAAGCACTAATTTTATCAGCAAAAAAATCTGTCTCTAAACTGGCTATGCTGATAAACAAAACTCTTAGTATTAATGGAGATAACAGCTGAAATATTATAATTGAAATTATAAAATTGACCCTGGCCAAATACTTCTGATTAAATATTGCCTATTCCTGAAATGAGTTTTTATACTTAGTGTAATTGTGTATCTCAGTGTATAGAACAAAGTAAAAAATACATAAGCTGAATCTGCATGAAAAACATGTTAAAGAAAAACATGTTCAATATGAAATCATAAGATGATACATGTATGGCAAAAAAATGGATAAAAAAAACTGCTTAAAATCTTGAAAATACTAAGCAGATCCACATAGCCCATACATAGTGGACATCATTACTACTCTCTCACACCATATTACAGCTTGGTATAGATTTTTATTGTTGTGTAAAGATATTTGAGTACTCTGGGTCTTCCTGCGTTTCCTGATTTCTCTTTGCCAGAACAAATACATATAGTAGAGTAGAAAGCTGAAGCTGTCCACGTAGCTAAACAAGACTGGAGGTGAAGGTCTCTGACCTGTGCGGGTGTGTATGGACAGGTGTCTGGGTGAAGCAAGCACCAGGATGTGAGATTATACCGTAATTCTGTGCAGGTGTGTTCAGGGTGGAGCACAGGGGAAGCCCCAACCCATTCAAGTGATTCTTCTGAATGATCTGTGTCTTTATGTCAACACCTCTGTGAATATTTACGTGAATATTTACACAAGACTCTGCAATTTAGAAAGACCTTTTCCCATAATGCATCGTCTCATTTAATCCTTATAACCCTAGAAGGCAGGTAGTATTTTTGTCCAGATGAAGAAATCTATGACTCAGAGATTAAGTGAACTTCTTAAAGTGAACACAGTCATTCATTGTAATGCCTGAATTGGACTCTTTTTTCCTGGCTCCTCGAGCCAGGCTAGCCTATTAGGAGCCACCACAAGTTAATGCTGAGAAATTAATTGGACAGAATTAAGTAAGGTACATTTATTTCTTAAAAAAGAAACAAACTTTTCACTTTTATTCTTTTATCCTTCCTTTTTTCTTTATCATAATAAATTTGAGGGTATTTCTGCTATTTCAGTGTGCTGGGGCTCAAACGCATTTGGTTATAATGACACAGAATATGTGATAGCACTTGGCAACTTAAGAAGTTGGTAACTGGAATTCAAACTCTTAGCTCCATGCATACAGGGCATGAAGGCACCTTTCATCTGACCCACCTTCTCAGGCCTGAAGAGACATTCTTTGATGCCAAATAGCTCTTCTTGACCAAACTGACTTCTATACTGAATTCAGAGAAGACAGCAAACACCTGTTATTGTACTGTGAGGAACAGGTCAAAGACACCAAAATCATTTCCAAATAAAACTGAGAAACATTGCTTCATACCATGCAGAGTCAAGAATAGTAGAATTCAATAGAAAGACACAAGTCTCTTGTGAGGAAAATTTTCCTGAGAGAATATACTAGATTAACAGGCATGCAAGAGACCAAGGGGAAAGAAAGAAAGACAACATTTTAGTTGAAGACATCTTTTTTTGCTTTCAGAGATACTAGGGCTCCCTAGCATAGATACAGGAAAGATTCGGGAATAGAATAGAAAAAATTAAATTAGGATTAGAATAACTTAAATTCAAAAGATATTAGATTTATTTGACAGTGTATGTATTCATGTTATCATGGATAATAATAAAGTTCAGTCATTGAGTGCCTACTGTCTGCAGAACCCTATAAACTCTCAGAGTCAGGAATCTCTATTATAGTTATAAGACCTGAATGGAGAAATTAAGATTTGCACAAAAATCACAGTGATATTTCAAGCCCTTTCTGCTCAGTTCTGTTCCCTATTCATTCCTCTATATCCCACACCTTCACTTCCTCCCTTCACTAGAACATCTGCAAGTGGATAGCTAGGTGTTCATTCTGTGCTCTGAATTAGAACCCTCTGGTACAATTATTTTATATTATAGTCAAGAATACCTGAAGCTCATAGAATAAAACTCTCACAAAAGTCACACAGCAATTAGCATCAGACCAAAGAATTCTGGTTTCTCAGTGTCCCAGGATCTCCTGAACAGCTGAGCATGGCAGGAATGGGAGATGTGGGTTGGCAGTCCAGGCCTCCTGTCTGCCTTGGACAAAAGTTTTTAGTTACATATTGGAAACAGACACTCTCCAAGGTGGCACTTCTGCTAGGTCAGGCCCCTTGTGAAGCACTGATAATAAGATTTTTCATTGAAATTCTGTGCCCATTTTACAGATTAGAAAAGTGACAACTGAGAAATTCTTAACTACTCAAGATTAGAACAAGGGCAAAACACTAAGATTCGAGCTTTATCTGCATAGTCATCACCAAAATGCTATTTCTAGGATCCTAACTTCCAGGCCAGCCTGACACAAAGCTGTGAAGCCTACTTCAGTCTGTGCCCAAGGATAGGGTATATGTCACTGTCAGTGCAAAAGATAAGGCCACCTGGAAAAGGCAGGTCCTGATGCCTTCTCAGACTGCCACACAGAAAAAAAAAAAAAACTAGAAAACTGTGCCTTCTCCCTCCATTCCCATCCTTCCCCCAACTCTCTCTTTTCCTTTTTCTCTCGTGTTTCATTGACTCTGTTCCTGTTCCCCCTCCACACACACACACACCCCGCCACCTTCTCTACATGACTCTTCCCCCTTCACTTTCCCAGGCCAGCAATCAAGATTTTGCTTAGTTCCACAGCATTTATAGGTCTTGGAGGAAAATAAGCATTTGATAAAGACATATGATTAACATGGCCATCAAGATTTAGAAGTCAAGAATGTATAATTCTAGATTTCTCTTTTCTGACCTTCCATCCTAGAGTATTGTGAGACCCCAAGAATAATGTATTATAATATACAGAAGTCTGCAGAAAATGTATCTTGAATTTCTCTGCCTGTTCATTTTCCTCTTCCCTTCACACTTGTATATTTTTGCTAGCATTATTGCAAGGCATCTTGTTCCCTTTCAATATTGCCATGTTCTACCTAAGAATGATCTTTAAAAATTGTGCTTCATCCCCTCTCATGTGCTGCCATTCCTCCAATCCCAACACCAACAAATAAGGCAACAAGTGTTCCAAATTGAGAGCAAGATCCTCCTTCTCTTGAAGGTCTATGTGATCTGCCAGCCTCTCGACCTACCTCCACTTCACAGATTTCTGTCGCCTGTTTTCCCATCTCCACCTTCTAAATATCATTCTCTTTATTCTTCAGAAACTTCTCACCTGCTCTTCCAGCTCCTGGGGCCT
Organism: Crocidura indochinensis; assembly: GCA_004027635.1. Classification (NCBI taxonomy): domain Eukaryota; kingdom Metazoa; phylum Chordata; class Mammalia; order Eulipotyphla; family Soricidae; genus Crocidura; species Crocidura indochinensis. The sequence continues at coordinate 14,001 of PVKC010008979.1, forward strand.
CCTTTCTCTCTTATTTCACCCAGCTAATATCAATTTATTCCCTCAAACTCACGTTCCTAACACAGGCCTTTAAATTTATGTCTAATCCAATCCTCCTTATTTCCTGTTTCAGGACATTCTCTTCCTTTGCAGCCCCTAGAAATATACATCTTTCTGCATTTGGGTATTCAATGAGTGTTGAATGTCAGTCTACAACCATTTAATTTGTACTAAACCATATGGTTCTTTATTCAATGTCAGTGTAAAACACCAATGACCTTGCACTGAACTATGCACTTCTAATAATCTAGAACACTTATAACCCAGGCACTAGACTGTGCTGTCCTTTGTTCAATGTTAATCTAGAGCCATCCTACACTACACTGGCTGTGAACTTCCTCTTCAATGCCCTGTCTCCTCCCAAAGGTCAAGAACAAAGACTGTGCCTCTTGGTACTTCTCTGTCTATTCTGGGGACCAATCCCAGATGCTGGGACCTAACTGGCACTCGAAAACCCACAGTGTACACAGGGATGGATAATCTAGGGGTCAAGATCAAGCACAGCTGTCAGTCACTCAGCAGCCTTTCAGGATCATTGAGGCCTTTCCTTCCCCCACCACCTGGTGAATCATCTCTTAAGTGGGTCCCCTCTTCATCCCAATTCACCAGAATTAAGGACAGGCTGCTACCGTAACCTCTAGGGGCTGAATGGGTGCAAAGCCTACCCTTGGGAGCTAGGTTGGGCAGAGCAAACAGCACAGTGGGAAACAGCAGGTTCCCTGGGCTCTCATCAGACTCCACGCCTACCGGTCCTCTCTTCCCCCGCTGCAAAAAGCTGCTCTGCCCTGGCCCATGCCCATGAAGTCCGCTGCTTGTTTTGTTGTATGTACTGCTAGGCAACAGGCTGTTGTTTTTGCTTAATTCCCTCCCCTGGGCCATTTCACAACACTTTGTAATAGGCCCTGCTCTCTCCTGTGCGCATCTGGTTTGGGTTTAGCCTGTCAGAGCCCCCCCCCCAATCCCTGTAAAAAAGCAAGCACTTTCTGCAGCAGCCACCAAGGCAGACCCTCGGGGTTCTAGCTGTGCAGCCTCAATAGGATGGGACCCTGCCAGGCTCAGATGCCTTTTGCTGATCAAGCCTTGATTCCTCTCCTCTCTCTGGCTTGCATCCATTTCCTCTTTTATTTTCTTTATAACACTTGACATGGTTCCCAGTCTGAAGGTGGGGGAATTGGGAGAAGGAAAAAAAAAGGACAGCATGCAAGGAAACAGAAACTCAGCTAGGTCAGGTGCACAGACTGTTCACCCTCATCCTGCGTCTTCCACCCAAGCACTGCTTTGGGGACAGTGAGGGCTAAACTGGGTGTTGTCAGTATGAAAGGAGGAACAGTCCTGCTCCCCATTTTCATTATACTGAACACTTCTGGTGAGGTGTCTATACAAGAGCAGCAGTGCATGGCTGGCTTGGTTAAGATTATTTTCAAGAGATTTTAAATGTCCGGTTTCTCTACTAACGTGCAGAAAATATACTGGGTAAAGCAAGGCGAAATAGACGCAATTGAGAGGAGGCTGGGAATACCAGGGGCTGCCTCTGTCTCCTCCTCCTTCTTCACTATTCTGCAAACTCTTCACATTCACAACAACCCCCTGCAGGTCCTGACAAAGGTTTGCAAGGCTCTACAGGATCTGACCCTCTTACCTCTCTGACCTCATTCTGCCCCTCTCCCTGTCCATTCAGCCCCAGGGATGTATGCCAGGAAAAGAGAAGAAGCTTCCTTTGTGAGGACAGGACCAACCACTGAACAGAGCATGGCAAACAGGCCTTAGATAGGTTGGGTCTCACGCCTGTTTTTCCTATAACCTGGATGTCATGGGACCAAGTACTAAATACCTGCACAAAACAGACAGATCACTTTCCCCTTTTCCACAGCACTTTTCTGTCCTGCTAAGAGGGCATATTGTTTGCTCTCTGTCTTTTCCTGTTAGAACGCAAGTGCCTTGTAGGGAAGATTTTTAATTCTGTTCATTGTTAGGGCTTTGTAACTAAAGAAGGTTTGGCCAAGATTGAGATCAATAAAGATTTGTTGAATGAATGAACAAATGATTAAGTGTTTCCTCCAATTGGTTCACTGTTTCCTTATACTTAAATCTCACAAACAAAATGTTGACTTAAAAATATGAGTCTCTCACTGTGTGCCTGCCCATCTCTGACCTTTTGGAACCTTTTCTGCTTTGCCACCAAAGTAAAATTATTCAATGAATAAGGGAACAAGGGAAATAACTGTGTCACAACTGAATGGCAGTATATGATCTTTATCCTTCAGTTGATTTTTTCAGACTCTTTTTTTGGTTGTTGCTGACCTTTTGTGGCATAAAAGTACAGAGTGATATGTAAAACAGAACTTTTCATTCATCTTTTCTCCTCTTCCTCTAACCCTCATCTTTTCTTTATCCACTATTGAAGGCAATACAACCTATTCATTTTAAATAAATCCTAAACAGCTTTTGATCAGGGAAGTTTATCATGCCCACATCTAAGCCATCAGCAGTACTACGACCTTCTGTCTGTAACTTACCTGAAATTCATGCTTTTCTTTCCTCCTATTTTTCTTCCTCTCATCTAAATTTCCCAAAATTCTTGTACTTTTATTTGTTTATTACTTTTACTCTCCAATGGTCTTAGTTATTACACAGGATAAAATGCTACCTCTTTACTTTTCCCTCAAGTGTCATGATCTCATTTTTGCCAAACTCTTCAATTTCTTCAGTTTACAGCACTGTCCAATGGATCCACATTTCTTCACAGTGTTTCAGTACTAGTATCCTTTTTTTCTGTTCTTGAAATAAGTCAACTCATTCTAGCATGGGGACTTTTAACCAACTGTAACCACTTCTTGGAATTCTCTAAAATATATTACTGTTTTTGCCTATTAATATGCAGATTGAAGTGGTTCCTACTCAAATAAAGCTTCACTGAAGATTCAAATTAGAACTATAATTCTATTCCCTTTACAAAAGTCATACTCTCATATTATCATACTTGAGTTACTTCTTATTATATACATCAGCAAAAATGTTCCATTTGTCTTCCTCCAATTAGAATAAAATTCTATAAGGGTAGAAACACGGTGACTCTAACACTTAGGACAGAATCTAAAATATGATAAACCCTCACAATACATAATAAACTGGATAATATATGAATAAATGAATAAGGACAGCCTAAGCATGACTTAGACAGGTATATGTGACTTTTAGCTGTATATGCTCTGAGACTCTGTCCTTATATCTGTAAAATGAAACCTGTCTCATTATCCCTTTAGTTTCCAGTTACTGTGATGATGTTATTAATCTCTATATATTGTTGACTATAAAAATGTTTATCTAAAAATATAGTGATGCTGACTTCTCTAAGACAGTGATGCCAATAGGACCCACCTAGAGTAAGGGGTGATTTCTCTAATTTTATGCACTGTCCTATGTTACATTTGTTATTTATGAATTATTTTTCAACTATATATTAAATACAATATATCAAGCTCAAAATTATAACCACCTCTCTAATATGCAATGACTTGTTTCATTTATATAAGAAAAATAAATTCTCCCACCTAAAGTGTGATAATAAGGAAGATAAAAAGAGCTACTAAAAGTGACATAAAGATAGTGGCATTTGATGGTGATAGAAGTTCACTAACTTTGTCTACCAAAAGCATAAATATTATACTTACTATAATCCTGTTACTTTAACAATAATATATTATTAACAATAAATACCTCCAGATACTTACGTGTATGATATTCATAAAAGGGAGCCCTAATTTAATCATTTTTGTTATGACAGGTATTCAGCCTAAGGACTGTCACGCATACTAGGCAAATGTTCTACCACTAAGCTACATTCCAATATCCTGACATTATTTTAAATGTATTAATTGCAACTTCCTTGTACATATAGACACAATATATTCAATAAAGCATTATTTTTAAAATATAGATTTTAACCATATTGGATTGCTTTATTAGAATAAATCCTTAAGATTGCAGATGAAACACATCTAACTAGACTATAGCAATGTGATATGGAGTTACTCCTGGCTATTCGCTCAGAAGTCGCTCCTGGCAGGCACGGGGGACCATATGGGGAACCGGGGGATCGAACCACGGTCCGTCCTAGGTTAACGCAGGCACCTTACCTCCAGCGCCACTGCTCGGCCCCCTGTAAGAGTTTTGTTTTGTTTTGTTTTGGTTTGGTTTTTGGGTCACACCCGGTGGTGCTCAGGGGTTACTCCTGACTCTCTGCTCAGAAAATAGCTCCTGGCAGGCACGTGGGACCTTATGGGACACCGGGACTCAAACCAACCACCATTGATCCTGGATTGGCTGCTTTCAAGGCAAACGCCGCTGTGCTATCTCTTTGGGCCCAGAATTGTAAGAGTTTTAAGGAAAGCTGAACAATTTTGGTGATGGGAGGATAGAGAGTGGGCAGGACCACAGGCACTAATGGGTCTAGAGGTTTTAATCTCATAAACATTTCCTTCAATAATTTTTTTTTGCTTTTGCCAAAGTGTTGGAGGCATATATATATGGTAAAAGCAAACTTCATATATATATATATATATATATATGAAGTTTGCTTTTACCATCTCCTCCCAATAGTATACATTCACACTCTATTCTTACTTTGGATTATTTCTTTGTTTTGGTTCTCTCCCAGTACCATAAGTTTTATTGAGGTAAAATCATTACATATTAAAGTTTATTTTTCTTACAACCAATCCAGTTGACTGGATATAAAAGGGCTATTGAGCCATGGAAGAAAATTTCACTCACACCATTGTAAAATTGAAGTAGACATTGAAGGAGAAAGACTTTGTTTATTTTCTTTGGTTTTGAGGCCACATTTGGTGTTGCTTAGGGTCTACTCCAGCTTTGTTCTCTGGAGTCTCTCCCAGTAGAATCTAGGAGATCATATAGGATCAGTGATCATACTCAGACCTTCCACAAGTAAAGCATGCACTCTGTCCATTGAACAATGGAAAAAACTTTGAAGTGTCAGTTTTGCAGATCAAAATAGATTTACTAGCAATTTATTATTTTAACTAATAACAAAAGTATCACATGGATTCTAGATGGAATTAATTAGCTTTTGAGAAAGGTTATATTGATTGCTTTATAAATGGTGGTGACTAAATACTTAACTATATGTTAGTTTTACAAGAAATGGTTCCAAACACTTAACCAGGATATCCCATTAGTTCTTCCAAAATCTTCATAAGATAAATATAATATATTCTATAGACAAGGAAATTGAAGTTTAGGAAGGCTACCTTTTATGTGGTAAATGGAACAAATTAAAAAAGCAGCAGAGCCAAGAATTGAAACTAGATATCTTGTATCTACGACTATTCTTTACACTCTACTGGAAATAGAGAATGAAGTGCCAGCTCTTCCATGAATGTCATATGGCTGCTACCTTAAAGAATGACTCTTCTTTTCCCCTGCAGGCATACATAGCTGACTACATCTCACTCCTAAGTTATTTATATTGTATTATATTTGGTATTATAACTATCTTCCACGCATGACCTGATCTAATGTCCTCGAGGGCCTATCTTATTCATCTTTGCACATAAAACCTTATTTTCTTCCTTGTGAAAATCACTCACCTAAGTGTTATTTAACTGAAAAAGATAGAAATATATATATATATATATATATATCTTCAAAAGGATAGTGTTGAGTCTGAATATTTGTTGTGATAAAATAATGAAAGCAGCAAACCCAATAATAGCAGTATTGTTACCATGTGTTGAGAGCCAAGTAATGTTTCAGTATATTCATGTTCAGTATCTCTTGTTTTGTTTTGTTTTAATACCTGGCAAGGTAAGTATAGTGGTATCTGTTGAGAGCAACCAAGTAATCATTTTCAGAAACTATAAACAACTCCTCTATGATATTAAAGTTGGGTCATGAACATGTATTTGCTTCAAATAGGTCACACAGAGCTTTGAGCCCCAAGCAATCCTTGGCCAAAATTTCACAGTATTACATTCTGAGCAGACCACAGATATCTCTTCCATTAAAGCCCCACCCACACTCTAGAGTCCTACAATTCTGTCAAACAAATGTTTGACTTGATTTTCTACACAAACTTGATTCTGAGCCATGGAATTTCAGAGCTGTGCCTGCAAGCTTGGAATTCAAATATTAGCCTTTCTGACCTGAATTTCTTTGATCTCCCAAGTTTACACTCACAAATATTGATAACATGGCTCTAATCACAAGCAAGTGTACCAGGTCTGTAGCTCATGGTTGCCAAGTGTGTACATAGATCTCTACTGAGATCAAAATGGATTTGGGTTACGCAAGTGCTTATCTGATGTTTGGAGAGCCCCACATATGGGGCAGGCAGACAGAGCCCACTTTCATACAACATTCATATAACCAATACTTCATCTTAAAGGACAGGAATCAAGCATGAACTATAGTTGAACTCTGGTAAAATCAGAATCCTGCCAATATGGCCTGACCTCCTTTAATTTTTAGTCTGTTTTCTCTTTGGGGAATAACTAGTATGGTGATATACCAGTTATGTAGCCTCCATCTGATGCCAGGCATAGTATTTATATAATGTCAGCAGTAATAGATTAAACTTCTATATGCTAGGCTATTTTTATATCTCAGAAGTCTATTATTATATGACTTTATATTTTCAGCATTTCATCTATGCCACAATACAAAGCTGGAACTAGTACTACCTTTGTATCTACAAGGAGGAAATCGAGGCAGAGAGTTGAGGTAGTGAGAATGCAATACAAACAAATGGTGGAGCTATAATCCCTCCTAAGAAATATTTTTTTCTGTTTTCTCATGGCTCTACCAAGTTAGGCACTGTCACCTGAAAGGGAAAAAAAGGTTAAATAAGTAACTTGCCCAAGTTTCACGTCCTGTAAATGTCAGAATCACAGATAGCACAGCACAGGGTGTTTATCTTGAATGCAGCCAACCCAGGATGGACGGTGGTTCAAATCCCAGCATCCCAAATGGTTGTCCGAGCCTGCCAGGAGCGATTCCTGAGTGCAGACTCAGCAGACTCAGAAGTAGCACTTGAGCACAGCTGGGTGTGATCCAAACACCACCACCCCCCCCCCCAAATAAAGAACCAGAATTCAAAGTTGGGTCACACCCAAGAGTGCTTTTCACAAATGATACCCTAGGAGACTGTTTTTAAGTGGCCTGATTTGGTTATAGCCTTCAAGCAAAGAATGATTTTTAATGAAATGTCTAAAAATTATTTTAAGCCAAAGATAAGACAGAAATCCTATGTAGCCCCATGGTCCTGACATGGTCTTCACAGAACAGGTTGTCCAAAGCCCAATTGGCTTAAATAATTCTTTTCAGAGTAAAAAAAAAAACAGGATAAAGAAGTGTGGGTGCTTCATGCTGGTAACCTGGGGGAGTTGAGCCACATTGAATTTCAGATTTCCATTGAAAGAGAAGCTAGAGATCTGTGAGTTTCTTCTAGTTCAAGCAGGGGACCAGGAAGGTGCTGCCCTGGTGCTGAACTCAGGCAAGGTATTGTTTTGTTTAATCTCATTCTCATCATATTATTCTGTCACCTTCCATATTATTAAAAATTTAGACATAATTATACTGAGGTGATGAAGTAAAACATAATCCTTCAAATAACCCCTGGAAGCTAAAATTTGGCCTCTCCCCAAACCTCAGCCCTTCTGGGATGCTCCTGGAGCACTTTCCCCTAAATTGAGTTCATGTTTTTTTCTGCTTCTCTCAGATTCTTGGCACTTCAATGTATTAGTTTGCTCAGGAATGTTTGCTTTCCCCCCAGAAATATTTTCCTATTCTCTTCCTGGTCTTTTCATACCCTGGTCTATCAACACCAATATAACTAACATCATCATCATTTTCATTATCATCACTTAAAACACTCTCAAATATCCAGTTTCTCTCACATGTTCTTTGCTGTGTCAGATATTACATTGTTCACCTGTTAGGATTCATCTCTTTCCCCAGATGTGGTCTCCCTCACATTCTAGAAGCAAAAGAAGCTGCTAATCATCAGTCATCTTTCCTTCTTTTTCTCTCTGGTAGAGTCTCCACCCCTAAAGAATCCAGAACTCTTACCAAAATCCTTCAGGGCCGTGGTGGTTAGCACAAGGCTAGCTCACCCTCTGCTATACTTTCATATCGAAAAGAAACAAAGGAGTTGGAGGTATATGGGTGGCAGGTCAAAGTCCCAGAAAGCCTGAAAATCTGTTGTTTCTTCATTTCCCTCAAGAGAGAGTTGCTCCTGCCTGCTCCAAACTTCAACTTGACCTCCTCAGGACTTAACTCTACAGTGAATTTCCAGGGCCCCTTGTTCTATAGTTGTTACCCTTTTTCCTTCTTTGGTCAAAGAAACTGTTCCCCCAAAGCACAACCCCCAGAGTCATTCATCCACTGACAACTTCATTGCTCTTTCCTGTCTGCTGAATCAAATCTCCTGTCTCATGCCTCTCTGATCTGACCCTGGAGCCATCTCTTTCTCCAATCTGATTGTCAAAACTTCTTCCTCACATTCTCAAAGTCTTTACTATGCTGAAGGAAACAATAGGCCAACCCTTTTTTGGGGGAGGCACTGACTGCACATCCTTTTCCTCCATGGGGTGCCCTTTCCAACTCTGCCTTCCAAATAATAACCTCTGTGCATTCTTATCATGCCTGGGCATGGTACCACACTTTTGGATCTCTAGAGCCATACTTGACCTTTCCATATATGACACTAATAGGTTATTGGTCATTTGGGATCCTCAAAAAGAGATCTCAGAAAAGAAGATAGATGTCTTTCTTAGAGGCCCTCATTCCTTGTTTCCTGGAGCTGACCAAACCCTCACCGCTCTTCCAAAGGAGAAAATTCCTACTGGAATCACTTTTTTTTTTTTCAGTTGGATGATTTGTTACTGAACTCCTACTTTTCCTTTGCTCTTCCACATATGCACCTTTGCACATAAACCCTCTTCTGAACATTTCATCATTAGTCAACTATCAAGATCCTGCTTCTTAAACATTGTCCTTGTGTATACCAGACTCCAGAAAGCCCTTGATAGGTACCTACTGGATATGTTCCCTGCTGTTTTTGGCATCCCCATATGCATTCAATTGCTTTACTTCTTCCTGACTTATGGCTATTCACTCAACCACTTTTAGTGAATAGCTACTACTATTGGCTACTACAGATTCAGAAACCAACAGCTAATATCTGACCTTGAACCGGTACAGAAGATGAAGCCTAGGTCGTATGGTTGACCATACTCTCACAGGATTTCTGTGAATGGAAAACATAGTTGCTACCTGAGAGTGGCACATGGGTCAAAGTCCCGAGTCTATTTCTCAACACAGACAAAACCCTTCATGAACATGTTATTTTTTATTCTCACAGATAATTAGCACACATCAAATAAATGGATAATTAATTAAATTTATGATCGCACTCATTTCCACAGAAATCTCCCCCTTCTTCACTAGATAGACCGTTGCAGGGAAGGTGTTTTCTTCCTATTTTATAGATGAGGAGAGTTGGGAATTCCTGCATGTGTGAATTAATATCCAACCCTTCAGCCTGCTCTATTTCCAGTTTCTTCCATACAGAACCAGGCTATTGTCTAGAGAGCCCTGGGCACAAAGTTCTTTAGAAGTAACCCTGGCTTTCTCCCAGCCCTCCAGCTCTGGGGCACTTGTGCCAAAGGTCACAGCCACCACTGTGTCTGAGAATCAGGGTGCTGGTACTCCTGGGGCTTGTAAACACTGAGTCAGCTGGCCTGTGCCTCTGAAGCCCCCCCATTTCCCAGAATCTGAAGCTTTAGTTCCTGTTTGGCAGCCACTGCTCTTTCTTGTAAGGCCTTTGCAAGCCCCGAGGCCCCTTCTGGTAACTGTAGGGTGGGTAGGAGTTCCACTTCCACATTCACTACCCCACCACAGGAGGGAGATTTCTCAGAGAAAAGGTAAAACTCCTTTCCCCCTGCACAAACCTCAAACCTGGTCCTTCAACTCCTTATTCTTTTGAGATTTTGCTTCGTCTCCCACCATAGCTTGATTTTGTCCCAGAAATGATGGAGAATTTTATCCTGCTGAGGCTCTTTGGCAGATGCCTGGGTTCAAGCCTGCACTGGTGCATGCCACCTCCCCCTTTTCCATGCTGCTTAATGCTGGGAATTGCCCTGATATGGGGACAGAGATTCAGGGCAATGAAATGACTAATGCCGGAATGTTCACCTGCAATCCCCTTTCCTTTGATTTAGAGAAACCATTGGAACTTGCTGCAGGGTGGAAGGCCCCATGCAGAAGCAATCCTCACTGCCTCAGTGCCCAAGCATTATAATATTACTACCCCTAGGTGTTCCCTCCTCCAGGATAAACCCTCACACACTCATTTTCCCAGGTTCCCAGGCCCTAGCACTTAGCCTGAGGCAGGACCTAGTGTGATATGAGTAGTTTAAGCCTCCAGCATGTCTGGTGGTAATTAGAAGAGGGAGATGTGATGTGAGATTGGAGAACAGAACAGGACCAAATCAGACAGCACCCCACGGGGCATGCTGAGTGACGTGAACTTAATCCTAAGGATGAGGAGAAGCCTTTAAAGGTTTCAGAGCAGAACCTGAAACCTATCTTTCCACATTACAGAAAGGGAATTCTCTAGAGCAAGCAAAGTAGACTGAAAGGGAATAGATAGGAATATCTGTAGGAGTGATCATGGAATAACAGGCAGAAGAAAGGAGGCTCTCTGCAGAAAGAAATTATGGTCTTTGGATACCCAGAAAGTGCCTCAAAGGACATCTTGCAGGTCTCACAACAATGACTTCTGATTCTGCCAGCCTGGGTTGGAGCCTGAGAATCTGCATTTCCAAAAAGGATTTGTGTCCAGTTTTGGGGGGGCACTGTATTAGGGAACAAAGAAGGCGAGGATAATGAAGGCAAAGTCATTTTAATTTTTTTTTACTGTTAAATCACCATGAGATAGAGAGTTAAAAAGTTGTTGATGGTTGTTTTGGTCATACAATATTCCAACACCGAAATCCTCAACAGTGTTCATTCTACCAACAAATTCCACAGTTACCCTCCCATTGTCCCATACTCACCTGCAGTCTACCCCTCAAGAGCAAACACTTCCCCCCTCTCCTTCCCTCCTCCCCTCTCTCTTTATCTCTATGTATGTATATATATATATGTGTACATATGTATGTATGTACCTCTCTATATATATTTCCTTTTACCTCTTTAGACACTATGGTTTGCAACACTGTTACTGAAGGGATCATGCATATCACTTTGCTTCCATTTAAGTACCAATTCCTGTCTAGAGTGATCATTTCCAACTATTATTATCATCGCAGTAGTCCTTTCTCTGTCTTAACTACACCTTCTACCAAACATTTATATCAGAAAGACACAGTCTTCTTTTTTTTTTTTTTTTTTTGGTATTTGGGTCATCCTGGTGATGCTCAGAGGTTACTCCTGGCTATGCACTCAGAAATCACTTCTGGCTTGGAGGACCATATGGGATGCCTGGGATCGAATGAAGGTCCATCTTGGATGAGCCTCATTCAAGGCAAATGCCCTACTGCTGCACTATAGCTCTGGCCCCAGGAAGACACGGTCTTCTCTGCTAAGAGCTTCCATTGTATCAAAGTGCCATGAGAACAGCATAATTCTAGACACTTGATGCATTTCCATAGTAGCAGCCCTGAGATAGGAGCTTCTTCATGGCTGGGACACAGAGAGGGTCCAATGCAGCTTTCTGAAATAGAGAAGTCTTGAATTGATGTAGCATTTTAATTAAGTGTTAGTCAACCTTTCGTGAAGAAAATCAGCATGGAGTCAAAGATATTCCAAGCAGAGGACACAGCTTGACCAGAGGTCAGGTGGGTGAGATATAGCAAGATTTGTTTAGATCATTAGGTCACTAGGTCACTCTAAAATGAAACTGTGTCAGCTCATAAAAGGAAGTGTACATATATGGTCTCCAGATAAATTGAATTGTGCTGTGAGGCAGAAGTGTGTACATTGGTACATTTTTAGGTGGTAGAATTGGTGGAGTGTTCAGGTCCTAGACTGCCACTGACAATCTGGTTCAAGTTAATGTGCATATAAGTAGAACAAAGGGTACAGTCAGAGGTCCACCAAATGCCTACTCATGAAATTCAAGTAAGGCATCTGTGCAGTGAATGGTTTGAAGCAGAGAATGTTGTCATTAGAATAGTAAGTTAGAAGGCTCTTTTAATTACTAAATTAAAAACTGATTTAAGGGAAAGAGAGATAGGAGTAGGGTTAAGCTACTTGCCTTGCACACGGCTCAGCCCAGTTCAGTCCTGGTGTGGTTTATGGTCTCTATAGTTAGGGGTGATTCCTGAGCACAGAAGCAGGAGTGATCCCTGAGTGTTGCCAAGTGTGGCCCCTGACCTCCATCCCTCCAAATGTGTTTAAGTAGGCATAGATGTTCCCTGATCTAAGTGAGAGGAAATGACAAACTGTGGTGGAGGGCCAGTTTACTGTTTCCAGACATTGCTAAATGTCAAGTTGGGACTTGATTTTTAGCAAGGTCCCTCTGCTCAATTTAAAAATACATTGGTTTATAAGAACCACAAAAATATTCTTTTAAAAAAGTTTTGGTTGATTGCTAAACCAAAGACCCTTATTTAAATCTAGGCTGATAGGTAATGCAAATCAACTAAGCAAGAATGAACCATTTCCACCCTTACCCCACCTACTGGTATTAGCGGACACCCAGAGAACTCTTGTTTTATTTATTTATTTATTTACTTACTTATTTGGTTTATCTAGAATTGCCTTCAGATGTGGTTTCAAAGATTTTCATGATTGAGTTTCAGTTATACAATGTCCACTATTCATCATTTCACCAGTGTACATTTATTGCCATCAATATTCCCAGCTTGCTTCCTGCCCTCCCCTATCCTTACCCCTCCCTGCCTTGAAGGCATTTTTTCTCTTCCTATCTCTATCTCTTTTCTCTTTTTTATCCTTTAAACACTAGTTTACAATATGTTTACTGAATGGGTATTATGCATATTACTTTACCTTTTTCAGAACCCTGATCTTTTATTGATTACTTTATTAAACACCATAATTACAAGGTTGTTTAGGATACAGTTAGGCTTTTTTTCCTGGAAAACAAAATCTTGAAAAATGTTGTTTATGGTTGAGTTTCAGTCATACAATGTACAACACCATTCACTTTCTGCAACCAGTATTCCCAGTTTCACTTCTACTCTCCCCACTGTCTGCCTTTGAGGCAGACATTTATTTCCTCTGTCACTCTTTCTTTCTTTATTCTTTCTTTCTTTCTTTCTTTCTTTCTTTCTTTCTTTCTTTCTTTCTTTCTTTCTTTCTTTCTTTCTTTCTTTCTTTCTTTCTTCTTTCTTTCTTTCTTT
>PVKC010008980.1:0-27381 GCA_004027635.1 Crocidura indochinensis
GGGGTTACACCCGGCAGCACTCAGGGTTTACTAAAAAAAAAAAAAACCACACAAGATAGATAGTACATCAAATATAGTGTTTGCCTTGCATGTTGCCTATCAAGTTTGATCCTCATTACCATATAGTTTCCTGAGTCAAATCAAAAGTGGTCCTTAAGCATAGACCTAGGAGTAAATCCTAACTACCATTGGGTGTGGTTCATAAACCAGATAAAAGCCAAAATTAAGATGCAGGAGAATCCCGTATGTGGGGAAGAACCGCTCAAGAGGAGATGTGGATGACCTGTGGAATAGGGCTTGCTTACTGCCTGCCTTTTTACAAAATCACAAATAACTCCAAACTTCTGCTGCTATTGTGTAGTCAAGAGGAACTATTGTTGTCTTGGAACTATTTTGGCCTTTTTTATGTTCTTATCACAGCTTTTGTTTCTCTCAGGAGGCAAAGCTCAGGCCTTCTGGCACTCTGCATCTTAAAATTCATTTTAAATAGATTTCTGCATCTCAAAGCACTTCATTAGTTTGACCTAGTTTGGACTGAAGACATAAGACTTTTTCTAGTTCACATTTCTAGAGCTTCACCTGCCTGACTACATGAATGCCAGCGACAACGTTACGGGTTTTACTTTTCTCAATAATCATTCTGAAATTTTGTTTTTAGCTTGATGATCATCATTTTTAGGAGAGACCACTTCAAAAATCTAAATCTAGATGAGGTTCTAACCGAGAAAACTATCCTAAAGAGAGTTTCTGAAATAATAAAATTAATTTCATCTTTTCCCCTCAGGAAATTCTCATTAGTGTCATGGAAAACTTTCAACTCCCAAAGCAAAATAATTGTTTTTGTACAAAGAAAGTATAGTAATAATATCCAGAGACAATAGAGATGAGGATCAGGATGACCAGTCCATTGTAGAAAGCTTGCCACAAATAGCAGAGAGTGCAATTAGAGTAGAGAAGAGTCTATGATAGAAGGAACTGATCACTCTGGACAAAAAGTGGGTGCTGAAAGGAAATAAAGTTACATGCATGGCACCCTTTCATCAACAATAGTGCGAATCACAGTATCAAAAAAAGAATGGAGAGAGAGAGTGATAGAGAGTAAAAGAGACAGAAGTAAAAGGCCTGCCACAGAGACAGACAAGAAAGGTTGGATAGGAGAGAAATTTGGAACATTCATGGTGGAAATGTGCATTGCACTACAAATCAAAGTGTCTAAAAGGGGAAAAGGCTGAGAGAAAGAAATAAAGGAAGAGAGATAGAGATAAAAAATGTATACCCCAGAGACAGGAATGGGAGAGGGCATTGGGGAGATTGGGAGGGAAACTGGGGATGGGATATTAGTGGTGAGAAATACACACTGAGGAAGGCTGTTGTGAATTGTATGACTGTAAATCAATTATAAACAACTTTATCTGTGGGGGAAAAAACTGTATTATGACCAATCTTATAACCACGGTGTTTTAATTAAAGAGAGAGAGAGAGAGAAAGAGAGAGAGAACAAGTCACACATATTTTTCCACAAAAGATAGAAGAAGCAGAAGGCCTATAATTACTCTTTCCTGAAGGTGGAATGTTTTGATGACTGAAGTCTGCTGTCTGGGATATTTTTAAAATTCTCAATTAAAGTGTTTTAACTGTGCCGTTCTGGAAGGACAAAGAGGTGAAGTCACAGGTAAAAAAGACAGACAACTGTTCTCCAAGATGATTTAGGTGTCAGGAAAGTGTCAACTCTAGAATAAGGTATATATCCTGTTGCTAAGTAGTCTTTGACCCCTTCATCATTAAGAAAGGAATAGTATGCAGTGTCGATGATCCAGGAGTGTGATGATGGAGGCCAGCATTTTATTTGTTTCTATTATTCAGTATAACAGTCTTCGTCCGGTCCATCCAAAGGAAGAAAAGAAATTACACACATACCCCTCACACACAACCCCCTAGACACGTACATTTGCCTCCAAAAGGCCACCCACGAGCAATATTCAAGAGCCAAATGAACTGCCTTGGGTTCATTAAAATATTCTTCCTTGCTAAAAATTGGGGTTGTGTGAATTACTTTTCAGAGTCCTGGAGGGAGAAGAGTATCCCCAGTAGCCAAAGGTGCTTGTCCATGTCTGGAAAAGGTCCAGGCTGGAGTCGCAACAAAAATTGTGTTATTCAGAAATGACCGCCTTCTTATCAGGCATGGAAGTTCTGTAGATGTTTGGATGTGCTGAAAAGCTGAGTTCAATTTGATGTTAAAAGACAGAAAAGAAATTGTACAAAAATATGTGAACATATTTTATTCAACAGAATAATAGACAATAATTACTGACTTGAAATATTTAAACAGGCCTATGATATCGCTAATACTGAGTCACATGGCTGAGGTTCAAGTCATGCAGAACGTCCTGGACCCAGAAGACAGAGATTAAGAGATATCCTCGGCTTTGGGCAAAGGTCGGGAATCAAAACATAGAAGTGCAGCCAGGAATATGTTAGTTGGAGCACACAGGAATGTGAAACCAAAAAAGCTATTCCAGTGATGAGGTTAATCCAAATTGCCAGGGATAGACAGGGACTAAGTATATTTGTAGGGTGACCGCAAGTACCCATTTGCCAGGGACAATTCCATTCTATACCTCTTTCCCGTTCCATTTAACATTTATTTTGGAATTTTCATCTTGAGCCAAGTATTATTAATACTTGCATTGAAATAATCTGGAATGGAGTTGAAGAACTTTATAGTTAGTTTCACCTTCTCTAAGCTTCTCCCTGAAGAAGATCTATGGACACTAACAGTTCTTAATTTAACCCATGATTGCATTTGAAAAATAGGACATGACTGATAGCAGAGCGGGTAAGATGTTTGCCTTGAATGTGTCTGACTTGGGTTCAAGATCTGGCACTGCTTAGGGGCCTCAGTGCTCTGCCAAGGGTGATCCTTGAGTACAGAGTCAGGAAAAATCCTTGAGCACTGCTATTGGAGGTTCAAGACCCTGTCACCCAAAAAGAAATGCAATCAATAATAATCTGGTCTTAAATTTTTTTTGGTTTCAACAAAAAGATTCTGAAAATGTTCACGTATGGTTTTTGAAGTGAAGACAAGCACAATTGGAAGGTAGTAATCAAGCCAGTTACCTCTGAAGAAAACAAAGATTTTACTGAACTGGGGAAACTGCAGAAGTCACATCAGAATTCTTCCACATGAGAGATAACTGAGATGCTTTTACCCTGACTTTCTTTGGTTGTTGCTTCAGAAAAATAATCTCCTAGCACTTATGACTTGCACTGCAAACAGCAAAACAATGTTTCGCCATGAAAATAAAAGCAGAGCCTTCGAAAAAAGTAGTAAAATTATGTGCCTTTTGACAAAAGGCAAAGCATTATGGTTTGAGCATCAATACGCCATGTAGTTCTGAACTTGTCAAATGATAGTTGTCGTGTGTATCATCTACTACTTGTTTTATGTTCATGTCGAGTGTTTTTTTTTTGTTTGGGGTGCTTCTCAGGGGCTACTTTTGAATCTTCATTCAAGAATTTCTCCTGGTGAGCTTGAGGAACCATATGGGATACCAGGATCAAAACTAGGTTGACCAGTTGCAAGTCAAGCATCTTATTTTCTGTACTATTGCTCTAGCCCTCTTTCTTAATATGATACACATGAACGTGAGCATTTTATAGATGTCCCTCTCCCTATGATTCATTTCACTCAGCATGATACTCTACATGTCAATCCATGTATAAGCAAATTTCATGACTGCATTTTCCATGTCATAGCTGCATAATATTCCATTGTGTGGATGTATGATAATTTCTTATTTACTCATCTGTTCTCAAACACTTGGATTTTCTTTACAGATTCTGGTTAATGTGAAAATTGCGCTGCAATAAACATAGGAGTACAGATACCTGTTCTGCATTGTGTTTTAGTCCCCTTGAATATATTCCCAGGAGCAGTATTACTGGATCATATGGAAGGTCAATTTTGAGTTTTGTGAAGAATGTCTATATTTTTCTAAAATAGGATGGAGCAGTCAACATTCCTACCAGATATGAATGAGAGTCTCCATATCCACATCTGTGTCAGCACTGATTGTTCATGTTCTTTGTGATGTGTTATACAAGAACTAGTCTTAAAAGTGTTTTTATTTGCTTATGGTCTATAATTCAGAATTTATATTTCAGAATATATTTTGGTGGATTGACTGCATTTACACTAAATCATGTACTTAATTTACATGTGCATTTACTTAACTTAATTAACTTACAATTATTTATATCAAATAAAAATAAGAAATTAAGAAAGGCTTGTGGGGCCCGGTAGATAGCATGGAGGTAAGGCATTTGCCTTTCATGCAAAAGGTCATCGGTTCGAATCCCGGTGCCCCATATGGTCCCCCGTGCCTGCCAGGAGCAATTTCTGAGCGTGGGTGGAGCCAGGAGTAACCCCTGAGCGCTGCTGGGTGTGACCCAAAAACCAAAAAAAAAAAAAAATAAGACTTGTGATTTTTGAAAACTAAGTTTTATAAAGATTTCAAAAGAATCAAAATGGATCAACTTATCAATTTGGTTTGTACAATTATCTGTCAAAGGAAGGTTACTCCAAAGGAAGGAGGAAACAGAGCACCAATTAAAGAATTAAGTAAAATTGATGTTTAGGTATTTAAAATTCAGAATTTAAAATATAAATTATTTCACACGTTTTACTCTGTTTGACACTTGCACTGCAAATAAATTGATTATATACATGTATATTCTTGTATAAATATAATTATGCCTTCATCATCAAAATTATTCTTCTGATCTGGTCCTTTTAAAATACATTTTGCAATATTTTCCAGACCATTTTTTATGCTTTTCTATATACATTTTTGTTGTTGTTGTTGTTGTTGTTGTTGTTTTGGGTCACACCTGGCAGCGATCAGGGGTTACTTCTGGCTCCATGCTCAGAAATCGCTCCTCGCAGGCTCGGGGTACCAGATAGGATTCTAGGATTCGAACCAATGACCTTCTGCATGAAAAGCAAATGCCTTACCTCCATGCTATCTCTCTGGCCCCTTCTATATACATTTTATAATCATTTATATATATGTATGTATATATATAAATTCCCAGATAACCCTTTAGGAATTTTTATTACATGAAATAAGTGCATAGAAAAAGTGAAATTTTAAAGTTCTTGTATTATTTTTGGCTATGACCTGATAAGTGTCATATTACTTACATGGCTTCAATTTCATTCAACAATGCTTTGTGGCTTTTTTTTTTCTTTTTGGTTTTGCGGTCACACCCAGCAGCGCTCAGGGGTTACTCCTGGCTCCATGCTCAGAAAATCACCCCTGGCATGCATGGGGGATCATATGCAATGCCGGGATTCGAACCACCATCCTCCGGCCTGCTCTGTGGCTTTTTATGATGCATCCTAGCACATCTTCAGATGTATTCTTTAGTGTTTGATCACTTTGATGCTACTGCAAATAGGTATGTTTAAGATTTCTATTTTCTAATCATTTTCTTCAGTTATTTTTGTTTTGTTTATTCAACTTATACCTAGCAGCCTGCTAAATTACATGTTAATTTGAATATTTTGCTGGTAAATTTTTTAGACTTTTTATATAAACATGCTTAATACGAACAAAACAAAACAAAGCTTTAAATAAAGTATACATTTCTTCATTATCTTTTTTATAGGAAATATTTTTAAAACAGAACACAAAGTAGTCAATGTAAATAAAATAATAAAATGTAGGGTGGAGAGATAGCACAGCAGTAGGGCATTTGCCTTGCACACAGCCTATCCAGGACTGAAGTGGTTCAAATCCTGGCATCCCATATGGTCCCCTGAGTCTGTCAGGAGCAATTTCTGAGCATAGAGCCAAGAGTAATCCCTGAGCATCGCTTGGTGTGACCCCACCCAAAAAAAAGAAAGTAGAGGTGATGGGACCCAGACAGATAGCACAGCTGTAAGATGTTTGCCTTATTTGTGACTGACCAAGGACCCAGGTTCAGTCTCTTTAATAGATCAAACAATTAGGCAAACATATTTACAACATAAATCCAGCAATGGGTTTTATTCAAGACATAAATATCTCTCAAGCAGTAGAAAATAATTCTGATAAGAAAAGGAATGACAAAACAGTAAGTCCATGTGATTGCTTTAAGAAGTAGGTCATGAGAGAGAATATATGGCATTGACTGCATGTGTTGCATATAAAAGACCTGGGCTTGATCCGTGAATCATACCTGAGCACTGCCAGGAGAAACACCTAACTAAAACTAGTCCTAAGTACCACCAGGGTGGCCAAAAAGCCAAAAGAAAATAAAAAGCATAAGTAAACAAAATATATTCAACAGGACATATTAATTACCAGGTAAATGCAAATTAAGTTATAAGGAGGCAAACCACTACACAGCTATGAGTTATAAAAATTGATGAGATGAGTATATTTGCCAATAGAATGCATGGGACCTCTATGTTGCTTTTACTCATGTTATAAAAATAAACCCATTTTTGTACTGTTG
Organism: Crocidura indochinensis; assembly: GCA_004027635.1. NCBI lineage: Eukaryota > Metazoa > Chordata > Mammalia > Eulipotyphla > Soricidae > Crocidura > Crocidura indochinensis. The sequence goes on from PVKC010008980.1 coordinate 6,502, forward strand.
TGGTGTTTCACCTCCTTTTTCCCCTTTGTCTCTCAAACCTAGGATGAGAGTCTCTAGAAGGACTCCACCCATTTTCGGAGTATTTGATTTTTTCCCCAGTTTATTACTTTTTTCTTCTTCAAACGAAACCACATAACTTGAACTATCTAGTCCCGTCTCCCAATTAGAGGCGGAAATAAGGGAGATACCAAGACCAAACAGGTGTAAGACCACTAAGTAGTAAGCTAGGCACAGAGGGGACCACTTATTCTAGCAGCCCCAAAGGTGAGGGAAGAGGATATGGGAGGCAGAATGGGAACTGAGGTAGAAGGAGGACAATTCGGTGATGGGAATTCCCCTGGTTTTATGTTAATATGTACCTAAAATATCATTGTCAACGATATGTAAGCCACTATGATTAAAATAAAAATTATATTAAGAAAGTAATCCCATTGTCCACCAATAATAAAAATATATAGGTAAATAAATGAGGATGTATTTACAAAGTGAAATACACATAGCAATGAAAGACAATCTGCTATCTAAATATGCAAGAATATAAAAGAAACATAATAACACACCATCACTGAAAGAATCAGGCTGGAAAGATTGTTCAGAGGATAAGTTGTTTGCCTCCCATGTGGCCAGTGGAACCAGGTTCAATCACTCATACTTGATATGGTCCCTAAACACCTGTAGGAGTGATTCCTAAGCACAGAGCCAGGATCAAGCCTTAAGCACCACAGGGTGTGATTGTGGTGGTGGAAAACAACAAATAAAAGAACCCAGAATTGGAAAAGCACATGTATATGAAATTCAAGTAATATGCAAAAGTATTAAAAATCACAACAATTAGAATAGTGATTATCTGTGGGCAGAGACTTGGAGTATTGATTGAACTATACAAGAAGACAAGAAATCTTTTTAGGGGGCCCGGGAGATAGCATGGAGGTAAGGTGTTTGCCTTTCATGCAAAAGGTCATCGGTTCGAATCCCGGTGCCCCATATGGTCCCCCGTGCCTGCCAGGAGCAATTTCTGAGCATGGAGCCAGGAGTAACCCCTGAGCGCTGCCGGGTGTGACCCAAAAAACCAAAAAAAAAAAAAAAGAAATCTTTTTAGATCTGGAAGTGTTATCATTTGATTTGGAGGATTGCTACATTTAGGTAGGTACCTATTGAACTACAGCAGAGCTATAGAATGTCATCCAGGATGTAATAAATATTATGACTTAGATTTCAATACATGGTGCTTTCCAAGAGACATTTCTCTCCCTGTTTTGAATAAATGAATTCTTTAATTGAACACCATGAGATACACAGTTAAAAATTTGCTAATGACTGAGTTTCAGTCATACAATATACATTCATACAATATATATTCTTCTTTCTTCTTCTTCTTCTTCTTCTTCTTCTTCTTCTTCTTCTTCTTCTTCTTCTTCTTCTTCTTCTTCTTCTTTTTCTTCTTCTCCTTCTTCTTCTCCTTTTTCTTCTTCTCCTCTTTTCTTCTTTTCCTTCTTTTCCTTCTTCTTTTCTTCTTCCTCCTCCTCCCCCCCATCCTCCTCCTCATCATCCTCTCTCTGTCTCTTTATCTTCCTTTTTCCTTTTAGACACTGTAGTTTCTAATATTGTTAGTGAAGGGGTCTCATCCATTTCACTTTATCTCCTTTTAGTCCCCAGTTCTTGTCCAATGTGATCATTTTCAACTATCATTATCATAATGGTTCCTTTTCTTCCCGAATTTCTTTTTTTAATTTTAATTTGTATTTATTTATTTTTAAATTAATATATTTATTTAAACATTGTGATGACAAATATATTTATAGTTGGGTTTCAGTTATAAAAAAGAACACCCCCTTCACCAGCAACATTCCCACCATGAATGCCCCCCATTTTCCTCCTCCCTAATTTCAATCCCCTACTATTTGTGGCAAGCTTCCTACAACAGACTTGTACTCCTGGCGCTTATCTCTACTGTCTCTAGATATTAATATCATGCCATGTTTTATTTTTTATATTCCACAACTTAGTGCAATCATTGTATGTCTAGCCCCTAAAAATTCCACGCCAAAATTTTGCAACTTTGCCAATTGCTACTTAAAATGCATTACTGCTCAAGAACTAAGATCCTACACCAAAGGGGTGGGAATAGTTTCAATTACCTAAATCTCAGACTATCATTTTGTCATTTGGGACTGATCATCCAATAAATTAAAGGTAAACACGGGAATTAGGGCAGAGAGCTTGTCTGTCAAGTATTAGTTGAGTTCCTACTTGGCAATGGGGCAAAAAAAGAAGTGCTTTGTTTACTTTCTATTGCTTCCTAACAAAGCTTCCCACTTTTGGTAGTTTCAAACAGCTTATTGCTATCATATGTATTTTCTCAGCATTCTGAAGAGCAGAAGTCTAGCCTTTTGTAACTGGTCTCTGCTCAGGGAATCACAATACTTAAAGAATCATCAAAGAAAAATGATCCTGTATTAGGAAAATAGGAAAGCAATTTTATCTAGGCCATTTTGGTGGATAAAAATGCTTTGGGTGCCATAGATGTCAACTTTGAACAGAGACATTGACATGGTGCTGTTGTTGTAGTTAAGAAATATTAGACTCAAACGTGTGTAAGAGGGTCAGAGCAATAGATAGCACAGCGGTAGGGCATTTACCTTGCAGTTGGCCAGTACAGGTCAGAATCCTCACCCCCCCACACACACCCCTGATTAGATTCCTGGCATCCCATATGGTCCCCCGAGCTGTCAGGAGTGATTTCTGAGCACAGAGCCAGGAGTAACCTCTGAGTGCCACACCGGGTGTGAACCCAAAACAAAACAAACAAACAGGGGCCCGGGAGATAGCATGGAGGTAAGGCGTTTGCCTTTCATGCATAAGGTCATTGGTTCGAATCCCGGTGCCCCATATGGTCCCCTGTGCCTGCCAGAAGCAATTTCTGAGCATGGAGCCAGGAGTAACCCCTGAGCACTGCCGGGTGTGACCCAAAAACAACAAAAAAATAAAAATAAAAAAAAAAAACAAAAAAACAAAAAAAGTGTGTAAGAAAAGAGCGTGATTGATATGAGTTTTGGTAGTAATGTGGATATTATGTGGCTATGAACTGATTCCTGTTTACAAGTTCAAATCCTACATTTCTCCTCTGCTTGTTTGTGACCTTAAAGTTCTAAACCCTAGTTTCAATACCCATAATAGTTTTATTACCTATAACTGTCAGAGTAACCCTCAGTCACTGTGCCCTACAAAGAGACAATTTTTTACAAAGATTTTTGCAACTTTGCCCCTTCTTTTTTCCCCCTTGATAAAGCATAGACTCTGAGGTTAGGAAAATATAAATCTGATTGACTTGAGGCCTATAGTTTTGTGGGTGTAACAGCTTCTCTCTGGGAGTAGATACCCCACCCCTTGGTTACAGTACTTGGACTCAGATTGGGCAAGAGAGAAAATAAAATATTACTTTTGTACTGACCCCAGACTTTTGGTCAGACAATACTGGCCAATTAATACTCTGCTCTATAGTCCCCTTTGACCTCTAATTACTTTCCTATTAGTTATCATATCTAAGCACACACACATTTGAAATAGTTAGCAGGAGTCCTTTAAAAGATGACTAGTTTAGGTCCCTATTTCAAAGGCCAGGCAGGCTGAAACACTCCTAGCTAAGTTAATTGGTTGTGTCTAGAAACTCTAAAGGCCTCACTGTTGCTCCATTCTACCCCACAGTTCCCAAAAGTGGCCTAGTCCCCCTCCTATAACAGCTTGTCCTACTCGCCCCCTTCAAGAAATGGCAATCAACTCCCCTCCTGACTCATGCTGCGTGATTCTCCTTGCCCATCCTTCCTCACCTGGACAGTTACTTGAAACAGGACTCAGCTCTACAAATATCCCCCAAAGCATCAACTCCTCTCAAGTCCTCCCTATCGCAAACCTTTTGCCAATCTCAAGAAGGTCAGGTAGGGAGATGAAAAGGCCCCCGGGAACCCACAGCCACAAGAAAATCTCAAAAGACAAAGGGGAAACCTATTCTACCATCATAAGTATTAGACCTGCATTACACTGCTTCTTTACGCACCTTACCCTAAATGCAAGACACTCTCCTGCATCACCTGGTGGCTTGAGCTAATTTAATTTAATTTTATTTTTATTACTTTGTTATTTTTATTTTTATTACTATTATTTTTTATCTTTATTTTTATTTATTTTTTCTTTTCTTTTTTTCTTTACCTCATTTGGTAAAAACCTTTTTCTCTTTTCATATGTACACGTGAGCACATTTTTTTAAATTTCTATTTTTATCTCCCCTGGGGGTGTTACCTGTTTTAGTTTTCTTCTCTCCCCACCCTCAAATGCACTGGGAAGATAATGTAACACCTTTTCTCCCTGCAAAGGCACACTAAAAAAGCGGGGGGAAATCTATAAAACTGAGCTCTTATTCATTAGGGATAAGAACTCATACTTGTTTACAATACAGGGGTACCTCCTACCTTGTAAATATGACACGTGGACTCAACTGAGACCACAGGTGAGCAGACACCAACCATCCAGCCTTGAACCCTGGATCACAATCGTAGAAATGACATACATCATCACAAGAACCACAGGAAACAAATCCCAACTGGAACATCCGTAATAGTGCTCGGACACCAACAAGTGCCAGCCCTATTATGAAATACCCTGACAATGAGGAAAATGGGATCAACTCGACCTAAGAGCAAGTTGTCCTGCCTCACCAGCAAACGACAAGACAAAACCAGAAGACTTGTTACCCTTTGGTCTATCCATATGCCAAGACCGTGATTTACAGACGACTGGTTGACAGAACCATGGCCAGACTATACGTATACTGGGACCAATAAAAAAGCCCTAGTCTAGGGCAAAAGCTACGTCCGACATAACAACTACATTCTCCTAGTTCCAGAGGTCTGTCTGAGACTATAACAACAGAAGGGGATTCCTGGAAACGTAATGAAAGACACTATCCCAGGCCCCTTCCTAGGACCAGCGCAAAGACTGGGCCTGCCAATCACAGAAGACAGATTAAAACGACCCTAAGGAACAGAACTACTAGAACCACACAGAAAAACATAAGCAGAAGTTCAACCCCTTGACTCGTGTAGATGCCAAGACCTCCAGATACAGACGTCTGACTTTATCACCCAGGATACAGCAGAAATCTCCCACACAAAACCACCTAGGGGAGAGCAAATGAACCTGAAAGGAGACTATAGTCAATCCCGTGACAATATATGGCAAGGGCGAAGAAACCCTGTATCTCTTAGCCAAAGGAAATTCCTTTCGAATAACCCCAATATTTACTGTGCATCTGCAGGAGGGAAAAAAAATAATAACAAGCACAAAACAATCTTTTTTTATCATTATTTATGTATCTATCTTTTGGTGATCTTATTATTGCGGATTGATTATTAAAGTGGGTGTCTCCATGTATATGTATATATATATATATATATATATATATATATATATATATATATATATATATATATATATACTCTTCATTTCTTTTCTTATGTTTACTGCCACATTTCTATCTCAATACCATGGCCTATATATGGTATTTTTTTTCTATTTTTTTCTTTTTTGGAATGCTCACTGGATATTTCATTTGACAATTCTTTATGTACGGTTATTCTTTGCCACCTTCACTTTCCCCCCAGTCTCTCAAACCAATAATGAAAGCCTCTGGAAGGACTCCATCCATTCCCGGAGTATATGACCCCTCTCTCTTTTTTTATTTACTTATTTTTATTTATCCGTTTTTTTTTCTGTATCTTCTATTTTTTTTTCTTCTTTCTCAAACAAATCCACATAACTTATACTGACTAGTCCCCCTTCCCAATCAGGGGGGGAAAGGGCGGTAACCAAGACCAAACAGGTTTTAAGACCACCAAGTAGCAAATTAGACGCAGAGGGGACCACTTGCTTTAGCAACCCGGGGGGGGGGGTAGGGGAGAGGATATGGGAAGTAGGATGGCAACTGAAGTGGACGGAGGACTTTTTGGTGATGGGAGTTCCCCTGATTTTATGTTAATTTGTACCTAAAATATGATTGCCAACGATACATAACCCAACATGTTTAAAAATAAAAATTATATTAAAAAAAAAACAGCTTGTCCTAGTTAGACATCCATCCATCCAATGCCTCTGGCACCCAAATTCCTAGATATGACCACATTATTCCCTTCTTGGGATAAACAATCTATTTTATGTGTATTTTATTATCTATATAATTGGCTCAGAACATATTGGAGATAATTCAAATTATTATGTGTAGTTCTGATTTTTTATGTGATTAATTAGAATCCAATCTTCTTTTTCCCCAAAAGAGGCTACTTATCTCCTGTTTTCCTCCTCCAAAGAATAACCATAGCCAAGAATCCACTTAGGGACTGGGGCTGTAGCATTTGCCTTGCACACAATTGACCAGGATTCAATCCCCAGCATCCCATTAGTCTTTCAAGCCTGTTAGGAGTAATTTCTGAGCACAGAACCAGGAATAATCCTTGAGCACTGCCAGATGTGGCCACAAAAGAAACATAAACAAATTTCACCTTAGGATGCTAGACATGTCTCTCTCTTTGGAGGCCTCCACTGTGTCCAACTGACCAGTGCATTTGTTTCAATAAATGACTTTGTTCTGAATAAACCGAAAGTCCCTGGTAAATTCTTCTACCATTCCATGGTTTAGGCACCTCCTAACTCTTTTGCTTCCCTGTCATTTTCTTTAAAGTTCTATACATGCATCTGTTCTTTTTTATGTTCCTCAATTGCATATGCTTAACATTCTCCCTCATACATATGCATGGTTTCCTGGAAAAACGACTAGGTTATGTATAGGCTGTTGCATCACCCATCTTGGTCACACATTAAACCTGAAGCTAACTTCCTGTCTAACAGGCTTGTTCTATAGTCCATTCTGATGGATACTTTCCAAAGTTAGGTTGCTCATGTGCCAGTAAAGCCCCACTTTTCTATTAAATTGTTGCTGCATCTTTTCAGTTGATGTTTTTATTTTTTTAAAGAGAGTGTAGAAGCTGGAGAGTTATCTCAATAGATTGAGCAAATACTTTGTACGCAGGAGATCTAGGTTCAATTACAGCACCACACACTGTCATTGGAGCACAGTCTGAAGTGACCCCTGAACACTGCCAGATATGGCCCCTAAACAAAAGACTGTGAAACCAAAACAAAGAGGTAGAGGTAAAAGATTATATGTTTAAAATACATGTAAATTATCTCTTTTCTTCTCTTTGTCTTCATCCCCCCCCCCCACCAATGCCAACCTTTGAACTGGATGGTCAATTTTACTTTAAAAAAAAAAAAGGAAAGTTATTTTCTACTAAATAAAGTTTAGGATGAAATCCAATCCAAATACAAAACCAATAGGTAGAACTGCTCTGCTTGAAGAGGCATGAGCTGGCTATGAATCCCATCCCTCAGTTCTCCTGCCTTCTAATGTCAGTACATTTTTAGAACCTTCAGGCTCCTTAGAATGTAATTGAAAACATTGAGGTCAGAAGGTCTCTAACCTCTTCCAGGGCATTCTGTTCATGCTTTTTTTATGTTGGCCAATGCTGCTTAGAAACACTCTGGTCTCCCAAGTGTTGAATTTTGTTCAATAAAAAGTGAAGTAATTATTAACACATCCCGAGGGTGTGAAAAACCACAGAGTTCCAACAAAGTCACAGAACTGTGAGCAAAGCAATTAGATCTTTGCCCTTGTCCCCCAGAGTTTCTACTAGCTTCCTGAAAGTGTCACTTTTACCCCTAAAATTAACCTTATTGAAGCTGAAACTACCTGCTTATGGGACTGCTGAAGCATTATCAATGGCAGGTCTAGCTGATAGCAAAGACCAACTTTACTGTTATGTGTGTGTTTTGTTTAAATACAAGATATAAGGTTGTGCTCATGCTTTTAAAATCTGGAAATTAAGATAAATAGGTCATTATTCTTCAACTGTGTAACAATATATTTCTTGCCAAACCCAGAGACACTCATTAATCCCCCAATTCACTGGGCCCCTCCTTTTTCCAGTCTCAGGGAAGAAGTTGTTCATCTCTGAAACTTATACAAAGGTTTGATTCTACCATCCTCCTGGCATGTCATTTATAGAATGTGTCTCTGAGGTAATGGCCTATATCTCAAAAGCCATAGTCTGCCCAGTGAGCCAAAGCCTCTTCTTTCCTGGAACCCTGGAGGGAATGGGGTGGAACTGATTCTTCTTTCCCAGGCCTATTTCATTTCCTGGAGATTCTAATGGTCTCCCAAGATTTTCAAAATTTCCCTAGGCACTTATCATTTTCATTATTACCTTTGGTTCTGACTTCCTACCTCCTTTCAGCTGTTATTCTTCTTTATCCCCAGAGTATTATCAAAAAATTGAGAAAGTAACCATGCAATTAGTGCAGAGAACATGGATTTCTCTCTTGCTCCTTTCAATTATTTTATTGTTTATATATATTGAAAATCTAATATTTAATTTGGCCACTTTTTCCTCATTTCCTCCTCTTCTAGTTTCTACTCCATATTAGTCTGGATTTTCTCTTGAATCTAGGTGTTTTTGTCTTCATAGGGTCTTCCACTAGCTGCAGTAGATGTTCCTCAGTACCCCAGTGAACACATTTATTGCCATTTTTACACAGTTATACTGTAATGAGGCAGAAGAGAAAGGTATCAGTGGAGTGTTGTGACTCTTCATCATTGATTGCTACTACTTTTCACCATTTTTATTCCTTAAAAGACATTTTCCTAAAACTCTCCAATCTTTGATATGAGTACTCAATAAGATTCAAAGAGAAATTCTTGATAAATTTTGCAGTAGTCTCCAACTTCTGCTGGTCTGCATGATTTTTATAATCTCCCCTAAGTGTTCAATGACACTTCCTCAGGATAAGTCAGTGTGAGTTTACTTCTATCACTGTTGATAGACAAATTGTAAAACAGATCTTTTTTTGAAGTTCTATATCCTCCAATAAAAATAGGAAATGAATTATCTATATTGTTCACTGAAAATTAACTGTTTGAGTATGAAATCATTCCTCCAATTTACAGTAAAGAAAATGGTAGCAGAAAACAATGTTTTGTTTTGGTACATACACTAATGTATGTGTGTGTGGTGGGAGAAAGACAGGAAAAGAAACACATCAAAAAGAAGGGGCAGAGTTAAAAACTTGCAGTGTGTGGTGCATAGATCATTGTACTTAGTTCAAGAGAAATTATCAGGATAATATAGTATAAAAATTATGTGCCTTTACTTTAAACCATTTCTCTTCTCTGCCACTTTTTCTTAATTGGGGTCTTATACATCAGTTCTGGGTAGCTCAGGCTCACTCCTGGAGATACTCAACCTGATCAGCTCCAAGAAACATGTGGTGCTGGTGACTGAATTCAGAGCCTCACACATGATAAGCATGATTCCAACATTTGAGCCATATCCCTAGACTTCACTGCTATACTTTTGACTTTATCTTATCTGGAAAGACATTTCACGATAGAACGCAAAATTAAAAAAACATTGCAGTTTTGGAATTTTAGTCTTTTAAGACATAAAGTCCAAAGAAAAGAAGATTTGGAATAAGAAAAAAAAGGGTTTTTTGTTTTGTTTTTATTCATTCAGTTAACCTTATTGAACTAACCTTAACAGAGGGGAGAAACAGGGGAATAGAAGAACAGCAAGCAATAGAAATGCAGGTATTCTGAAAAATGAGCCCTATCATACCTTGCTTCCTTGAATCAAGCTTTCAATCTAGCCACCAGATGAATAAAAATTCCAATTGTGTTGGTAATTCAAACTGAAAACTACTGGTTCCTCACTCCATTGATGACAAAGTAGGGATTAAAGTGGAACAAAAGGGTTTTGAAAAACAGTGAGATTTCAGAGTCACCATCTTTCTCACTGCTCAGCAAAGCCCCCAAAATGTAGAATATAAATGTTGCACTACAAATAGGCGCATTGGATTAAGACAGTCTCCGAAAGTCTCTATATACCCCACTGAGAATCTGAGTCAATGGAGTAATTTCCTATGCTTTGTCAGAAACCTTGGAAAAAGACATTAAGATCAATGTTCTTCAACTGCTGAGTTTTGAACTGGGCTGGTCCATAGGTGTAGAAAGTTTGAACACTCTGATTTCAGACCTTAGTTATAACGGCTGATCTAGGATCTGATAAGCAGGATTGATGCTAGTTAACAGGTGCAAAAAATACTGAAGAACTACTGATTTAGACAAATTCAATGGATTCAATTGACTCAGAGTAAGTTAGGATAACAGAAAATTTCTCCTGAGTGTTCCAAGATGGCAAAGAAGCAAATGCCAATGAGTAGAGATCATAATTGCCTTCCTGGGGCTGGAATTATATAGTACAGTGGGTAGGACACTTACCTTGCATGTAGCCTATCCGCATTTGATCCCTGGATACCATATGGTCCCCTAAGTCTGCCAAAATTGAATCCTGGGTGCAGAAGCAGGAGTGACCCCTCTAAACCACATGGTGTGGCCCAATAAACAAAATTTAATTTAATTTAATTAAAAAATGGTCTTCCTATTTAAAATTATAGAGCAGTGACCTGCTTGGGTCCTGACTGAAGATCATTTACAATTATAATCTTGGCAGATAGCTATATAGACAGTTAATGAGCTACATACCTAGTAAGTATTACCTAATACAATCCTAAATTACCACATAAATCTCTTGGAAGTAGATGCACCCTAAGGAAAAAGAAAGGTGGATAAGCACTTAATTGACTTTATTAGTTTTTGTCTAGGTAGAATAATAGAAAAACAGAATGATATGAAACTAGGTCAATCATTGTTCTTGACAGCTGATTTCATTGACCATGGTTCTTATCTATTGAACTTTTGACAGAATTACTTATTGAACTTGTAACCAAGCACATTACATATACTATCCTATTTGATCCTCTTAACAAATCTGCGAAATAGATCCTATTACCATGACTTTTTTTCCAAGAATGAAAAGACGATGCCTCATTGAAGTAAAGTGAGTTGCCCAAGATTTTCCAGTTTAGCTAGTAAGTGGTAGAGCTGAGCCTCAACATGGTTCTTTACAACCACAAAACCCAAACGCTCAACCACTAAAGCTTTAGAATTTAATTACCATACAAAACCAGAAATAAGTTTTTCTTACATTTTCTTTGGAGCTCTTAAATATAAAAAATAATGTATTTCCTAAGATAGCATATTCCCCTTTGTAAACTAGCCAGTTTTTCCAACTTGTTTGAAAACAAAAGAATTACTTCAAAGACCATGTTATTTTATGGGGTGGGGTAAAATTATTTTGAGTTAAAGCAAAACTCCTTTTTTTGGAGGGGGGGTCACACCCAGATGTGCTCAGGGGTTACTCCTGGCTGTCTGCTCAGAAATAGCTCCTGGCAGGCACGGGGGACCATATGGGACACCGGGATTCGAACCAACCACCTTTGGTCCTGGATTGGCTGCTTGCAAGGCAAACGCTGCTGTGCTATCTCTCCGGGCAAAGCAAAACTCTTACACATATTTGTAATACTCAATAGATTGACTATCACAATTCAAGAATATTTAGGGAATCTATCTCAGAGGTGCTCTGAAATATCAGTAGCAACATTTGAAAAGAGAACAGAAATGGTAATTGCTTGGCCCAAATCCTGACCTATTGAGTCAATAACTCTTGAAGTGAAATCAACCAGTCTGTGTCTTAGCAGTCCTCCAGCTAATCCTGTTGTATCACAAAATTTGATAAACAGGATTCTAGTTCAATGCCATAAATACTCTTGAGATCTACTGTATATTTGAAAAATAAAAGTCCCCATGCATAATTTTCTTTATATCTATCATTTCCATAATTACTATCAGAAACAGACTAATTTAATAAATGTCTCTAAATTTATTATACATATTAATAAGTTGGAAAAAGACTTGGGGCAAGATCACATTAAATAATTTGAATTATAATCTGTGTTTATGGGAGTTTTTAAACAAGAAATGGTGTTTTATTGTCATTTTATTATTCATTAGATGAATTTATTTACACGTCCAACAAAATATTTATTTCTTTTTAATTTTATGGTAGCTTAGATAACATGGTTACTATTGTGTTGATTTCCATGGTCTCAATGAACCAAGTTATTGCATTACTACCACTACCCAGAGTGCCGAGACCAGCTGCCACTATTTTTATGTTACTTCTAGTCCTCTTCTTCCTTCCTTCATCTCATCCTCATTGAAGACCACCCAATGAAACTCAGAGATTACTTCTGTCTCTGCACTCAGAAATTACTCCTGACAGTATTTGGGAGAACATAGGAAATGCTGGGGATGGAATCTGAATTAGCAACATGCAAGTCAAGCACCTTACCCATTTTACTATAGTTTCATCCCTTTACCAAATCAAATATTTACAAAACATCTGTAAAATGTGAAGCTTTGAGCTAGGAATCTGAGTCAATAATACTTTGTTAATTAACAGTATTGATAAGGAAGGATAACAGCATGAAAGGGTAGTGAGAAAGCTATTATAAAGCCACAAGTGATCTTGGTAACCATGTACCAAGCAAGACCAGTGCTGCCATGCTGATTTTTATTTGGTTTTTTTTTTTTTTTTTTTTTTTTTTTTGGTTTTTGGGCCACACCCGGTGACGCTCAGGGGTTACTCCTGGCTATGCGCTCAGAAGTTGCTCCTGGCAGGCACGGGGGACCATATGAGCCATGCTGATTTTTATAAGAAAAGAGGGATTTTTATTTGAGTCTAAAGTTTAAGGAATTATGTAGGGATTAATAGTCATATTGACCTTCTGGTTCATTTGTTTCAGAGAATATTTGTACGGTCAAAGAGGCTAGAGGAGTGGGGATATGATTCCAAGGAGAGCATGCTTTGTATGCAGAGACCCTAAGTTTAGTTTCTGATGAAACTACATAACTTTGCTTAAGAACAGCTAGCTGAGACCCTTGTGGGTCCAGGCAATATTGTAGTAGTAGCACAGGAAAGTGCTAAACAGAGAGCAGGAAGGCCAACACAATTGGGTCAAGAATAGCTTGGAGTGGGCACTGGATTTTTGGAGTACTCTTTGGCAGCCTCCATCCACCTAAAATAGATCATTGGGCCATTGGGCTACTGAGTGATAGTGGTATGTTTTTCTGTGTATTTCTTAGTAAAACACAAATAGCAACTGATCCAAAGCTCTGCTATTATCCCAAAGGTGAAAGGAAAGCAGAAACAAAGTGGATGTGTGCATGTGTGTATGAGATTTTGCTTTTTAGGGGCCCGGGAGATAGCATGGAGGTAAAGCGTTTGCCTTTCATGCAAAAGGTCATCGGTTCGAATCCCGGTGCCCCATATGGTCCCCCGTGTCTGCCAGGAGCAGTTTCTGAGATTTTGCTTTTTAGAATATTCTGAAAACTTAGTTTTAATATTAACTGCCTCTTTTAAAAATACCTGCATACAAAGTGCACATTATCTGTTGTTTAACCCAATGTATTAATGGAAGGTACCTTCATCTCATTAAGGTCATGTTAGGTAGACTTGACCTTTTATTAATGGAGGGAGTAGAAGATAACAAGATTCCCAAGTGCATGAGAGAAAGAGTGAGAGAGAGAATATGAGTGTGTGTGTGTGTGTGTGTGTGTGTGTGTGTGTGTGTGTGTGTGTGTGTGTATGTGTGGTGTGCTGGGGTGGAGAACTGATTAGGAGATATTTGGAATACTATCTTCATTTCCCTAAGTCTTTTATTTATGAGAAGATAAAAGGAGAATAAAGTCACCATCAAATTAACAACTGAATAGACACTAAATAGAATACAGCTAAATTCCATTCCAGTAACTTGAAGAGAAGTACAAATAAAGGAGAAACAAATTGAATGATGAGCTGACAAAATGCTTTATGGTATTTAAGTTTTGTCAACCCAATTGCAATGACATGATCTCTAATGATATTTCATCTTTAGGTATCATTAGACTCCATCCAATTAGTCTAATTTAGTAACTTAGTCTTTAGGGCAGAAGATTGCATGGACATTAAACTGAAAATTAATTCTTCATAGTTTTCTGCTCACTGTTCTTATTTTTACTTGCAACTCAGAATAAATATAATTTGGAAGGCCCTCCCTGCTGATTTCCTTTAAGCAATGCCTGTAAAACAAAATCATTCATACATCTGATCCTAATGAATTTCACTATCATTTATCTCCTTTCTTTGTATTTGTAATTTTCAATGACTCTTAAGTATTTTCTTTTCCACTTAACTTTTCTCAAATGTTTCAATGGTTATTTGAATGAGCATATTATATATCAGTAACTTGGCTATTAAGGAACTCGAGAGTCATTTCCCTTTGAAAAGTGGTTGGTCACCCACTTTTATAATAATTTATCAATATTTCTTTCAACCAAGTTGAAAAATGAACATATGCACAAAATCACGTGCTTATTTTCACTGAACTGTAGGCTGTTTCCTCATCCTTTGTTTTCCTAATATTGAATTTTTGTTTAGGTTTTTATTTACATCCAGAGGTCTGTGTTTTATTGACTAAAAAATATTATGATCACTTTACCCTTACAAAATAACACACTGCAGACCTTAAGGCACCAATTATCTTTCCATCCTTAACATCATTTGTACTTTACCAGTCCTCCCTCAGCAAGAGTTAAACCAAAAGTTAAAGGTCTGCCTTTCACTTTTCCCAGATCTATATGTTGTTCAAAGTTTAAAGGTCAATTTTTGTTATCTCCTTTTCCTGGGAGGGCTGCAGTTTACAGTTAATAGAAAACACACTTAAAAACAACATATTTCAAGTTATTCCTTTCGAAACAAACACTAATTTCTGGTGCTAACATCAATGCATACTCATAGTAGAAATTGTAAAGCATGAAGATAAGTGTAAATAATAGTGTTAAGATTACCCATTACTCAGGGGCCAGAGAGATAGCATGGAGGTAAGGCGTTTTATCCCTTTTTTTGCCTTTCATGCAGAAGGTCATCGGTTTGAATTCCGGCACCCAAATGGTCCCCCATGTCTGCCAGGAGTGATTTCTGAGCATAGAGCCAGGAGTAACCCCTGAGCGCTGCCGGGTGTGACCCAAAAACCAAAAAGGAAAAAAAAAGACTACCTAAAACTCCCCCACAAAGAAAAACTGCTATATTTTATTTATGATCCTTCCTCAATGAATACTATGCATGATTTTTCATTGAAGACTTTAAACCCTTTCATTTTTTGCTTTTCATTTTAGTATATATGTTTATGTCACTCAAGATTCATTTCAACATTATTTTTAACCAATCAAAACTACTTTATCACTTTCACATGTCAAATTCTAGCTCAACCATTCCCAACTTCCTGATTATTTCATTTGTTTATAGTATTTAGTTATCACAAATGGTTATAACAAATGGTTATCACAAATAATGTACCTGTAAAGTCTGATACACAATATTCTATTTATATTTAAATGGGAAAACATGGAAAATCAGATTTGGAAATTCTGACCTGAAGAAAATAAGTATTTTCAATCATAAAACAATTTCTACTACCTTTCAATAAATTTTTGTGAAGTTTGTTTTTTTTTTTTTTTTTTTTTTGGTCACACCCGGCAGTGCTCAGGGGTTACTCCTGGCTCTATGCTCAGAAATTGCTCCTGGCAGGCACGGGGGACCATATGGGGCACCGGGATTCGAACCGATGACCTTTTGCATGAAAGGCAAACGCCTTACCTCCATGCTATCTCCCGGGCCCCAATTTTTGTGAAGTTTGGATTACACTACATACATGTACCTTTTGAGGGCCATATATATGTATATATATGTATATATGTATATATATATTTAGTACAATAAATAAGACACTTTCCTTGCATATAGCTGACCCTTTTTAATCCCTGGCACCCAATCTGGTCACCCAATCCCCTCCAAGAGTGATTTCTGAGTACTGCCAGGAGCAATAGCCAAGAACTGATCTACAATCACTGAGAACTGATCCAGGTGTGATCCCCAGAAAAAAAATTTTTGTGGGAAATTGACTCTTTAATAAACACTTCGAGGTCAAGATAGTTTTCTGCGTAAATAGTTTAGGTTTTTAGAATAAAATGAGGTAACGAAAGTGTGCCCAGAAAGAAACAAAATGGCAACAAAATGGAATAGAAATGATCATAACTTTATTCTACCGGGGTGCCTCCTATTTGGCTATGTGAAGTACGCCAGCTTCTGCTTTTAATATGCCAGCTGATATTTGATGTTCCTTTTAATTGTCCTTTATGTCTCTGTCAACTTAAACAGTGGCTTAAGTATTGGAAACCAGGGTGGAAGAATTATTTTGTATTGAATAAATGCCCAGTCTATGAGTTCACTTGGGGCAGCCCAGGAGATCCCCAAAGTTTGGACAGTCCTTAAGTGTTTGTATCATTCTCTATGACTAACCTCTGCCGAACAGAGGTTGAAGATGCCAAACCTTTATAGACTGATTTGTGAGGATTAAAGAAATTATACACTAAAATTGCTTAGTTTAAAATTACAAAGGATACTATAACAAAATTATTAGCTATTATTCCAATGTCCTGGTGCCCGAGGAATGTAATATATTTTGCTTTATTATTACTTTGAGACAATCTCACATTATTCAACCAACATTTATATTTTAAATGAAGACCACACCAATCTTCTTTTTTGTAATCACCTTCACATGAAAAATGGATTTTCTTTTTAAGCTAAATATTTAATCATATTACAGTCCCATTTTAATTACTCTTGCAGAAAGCTTTTATACAAAGAAACCAAAGAACAAAATGCTTGGATAATTTATTTGCTTCTCCAGCTTGAGGTTTTCTATTAGTTCTTATAACATCTCACCTTGGGTTGTTGTCATTGTTGTTTCTCAGTTCCAATTTGCCAATTAGTCTCAGAAGTAATTTGTCAGAGGCTGAAAGGAAGGAAAGTAGAATTATTTTAAGTACCATGTATTTTGTTAAAAATATTTCTCTGTATCTTTTATTTAATGCTTTGAAATATGTGTCATTGTTCTCATTTTTAACAAAGAATAAATTAAGACTTAAATATGCTTTGAGGTATAGTAACTTGACTAAAATTATCCAAATACTATGTGAATGATACAGTCCTTTGCTAATTTATTTGCCTCAATATATCTTTTATTTTCATAAAATATTGCAACAAGTAACCATGATGTTATGATACAATTTTGCATGCACATAACACATACAGTGACACAGACATACATGAATACATATGTGTATTTTTCCCTAGCACTTTGGCTCATTTCTATCTAACTTCTGTTATGCTGACTTCAACCAAGTGCCTTATTCAAATACTTTAATAAAATTAAGAACACAAGAAAGGTAAAGTTGCTAGCTTCGCAATGTTTATTTTGTAGAAAAGTTTAAACTCATTTGGGATTAGCAGTTTATCTCAAGGGGAACCAACTCAAAGTTATGTTCCAAAAGCCTTATCACATAAGCAGATTAATTTTAAAAGGGCATATCCAGCACATATTGTTATTATTATGCAAATATGTTTTGAAATAATCACATTAAAAGAAAACAATCTAATTTGTTTCTCCCTTTCCTTCTTTTTAATTTTCTCCATGCTGAAAACAAATGAGCTAATATTGAAAATATGAAGCAACCAGAAAGAAATTCTAGAACCTTGACTTTTCAACCTTCTAATTAGTAGAACAAAACTAAGTGTCCAAAAATGAATAAATGAAATAATCAACATAAAAGGAAGACTTATAAATAATGGGATATAATAAGTTATGTCCTGTGGAAAATTGCTTGCATGCAATTTCCAAGATCTTCTAAAAAAAATCGTAGCAAATTCAGTTTTCTCAGATTCAGAATCTTTATTATTTGCATATGTATATTTTTATTTAATAAAATTACAAATTTAATGAAAGAGCCTGTCTCCAGTAATAAAATATGCTTCTTGGAAAGTTGCCAATGTTCTGTCATTGAAGGTACTCAGACTAGGGTTAGACCACCTGACTGAAAATGTCCAGAAGGGGAAGCCAATTCTCTGTGAAGATTATTTAAGACCAATAAGGTCTCTGAGATATTTTTCATCCCTAAAATACATAATTCACACATTTGTTGGCACACTGCCATCAGTACAAATGATGATTTTATTGTTGCATAATCAGATCAACCAGTAGACCCTAATAATTTGATCCCTCTCCTTATATATTAAAATGGGTAGGTAGATAGGAGCCCCTGGCAATGAGGTTTGGGGAGAGTAATAGAGCAAAAATATGATCTAACTTTGGAGACTGTGGTTGTAGTTTTTGTGGTCTATCTCTGTGGTCAATGACCCCAATATTTGGCACATAGTTTATTTAATGCTATGGTTGTTGAAAGAATAAATGAAGAATGGTGTGTCAGCAGCCCATGAACATAAATGTTAAGGTAAAAGCTTCTATGAAGAGACAGTAATGGAGGCTAATAAGTCTGAGAAAGTTGGGTCCCCTCAGAAGAGAAGTTTCAGCAGGAGCAAAAGGCCCTAAAAGAAGAACTTGGAAGATTACCAAAAGTTCTTTTCCCTTGACAACAACCTAGTAACAAACTTTTATTTTTATAGAAATCCCCATGTAGAGGGAAGCTTGGGGGCAAACCCATAAAGCCTATTTTGCAAAGGCAAACTGTGTGCCTGTTCTAAGGTACCAGTACTTCCTCTCCTTTATATCTTGAGACTATCTTTTTTGGAGTAGCCCAAACAGTCTCTCTAGAACTTAATTTTCTCTACTTCTGAACTATTTTATTTCACTATTCATCACCTCCTTGTATTCTTTTCTGTGATTGTAGACTAGAACAAACGTAGGGAATCTGAGTGGAAATGGGGACTGGCTTGATTTTTCTGCAAAGTGAAACTTCTTATTCTAGCCTGTTCCAGTAAGTGGACTTCAAGTGCTATTGGAATGTTGCCTTGTAGGGCTGATGGGAGGTATCATTGTTAAGAGAATAAATGAGAGAAGAATCATCGTGTATAGACTTTATTAAAAATTATTACATTTACTTATAAGTGATTTTTTTCTGTTGGAATCCAGCAGAAAACTGTGTCCTTCTTAGCAAGCAAAGAATTATTTTAGTGTGAACCAGAGCATTAAGGAAAGCTAATATTGATATATAATGTACTTTTATATCATAACATCTCTCTTCTTTTCTAACTGGTTTGGACAATACCTTGCCAATCATTAGCAATTTAGAACAGATTAACAAGGAAATAACCCTTGGACTTATTCTAGGTTACTGTCTGAAAAACTTTAGACATATTCAGGCTTTGCTGAATGCTCAAAATACCTTGAAAAACTTTGCCTTTTCTTGTCTTAATCAGTAGGCAAATTTAATGTTCCCTGGAGGAATAATTGTGGGGAATTATTCTGTCCTTTCAACACAGAAAGCCAGCTCAGCAATTCAGTGGCATTTGCTGCAGGTTAGATGAATGTCAACACCTTGCTCCTCCCTCTGCACAAAGAGAACATGAATACAAGAAGTCACATTAAAACAAACAAACAAACAAAAAAAACTCTACCAAACATTTCATCCACAACATTTTTAGAAACCCATTTTAGAAAGCTGAAAGTTTGTTAAAGATGCTTATACTAATTCTCACACACACACACACCCCACACACACATTTTTAAAAAACGATTTAGTTCCACAGTACTAATTATCCGGCTGGCATTTCTTGCAAAAGAGGGTTTCCAACTTGCCTCCCCAATTTGAAGCTGTCAGGAGAAAGGCTGAAGACTCACATTTACTCCTACAGCTTCGTGTTGATTAAAGCAATAAATACAGTTTCCCTCCAAGGGAGAAGTCAGAAGGAAAGAACTCTTCCGATCTATTAGTCCCACAATGTAGTTTCTAGGATTTAAATTCCAATTCACAGGGACAGAGGAAGAACCTGTGTGTACCCACACAGACAAAACAGAGGGAGAAAGCAGCTGCTGGTGAGAAGAGAAAAGAAAAAGAGCCCCAGTCCCAAGGCCAGAGCAGAAAGCACTTGGGTTTGTCAATCAGCCTCACTGGAGTTAATGTTACAGAAATATTGTTGACTTCCAACAAAAGCAATAAATTATTCTAACCACAAAATGGATGTAATATGAGGTTTGGATCTCCAAAAAGCATTGACCCCCCCCCAACCTGGGTGGAGAGGTTTTCACTGATGACCCAAGCCCATCACATATGGTTACAATGTGATTTATTGGGGAAAGTGTACACTACTAAAATACAAGGATACCATTTAATCAACAGCTAAAGAGGAAAGTTACAATCACTAAAAGGAGACTCAGGAAACTAATATGCTAGTGATCAGTAGTAGCTCAGTGTATGGGTTTCCCAGTGGGCTTTTTTTTTTTTTTTCTGTTTAAAGACAGAAAGTCCTGGGCAGCTTTTGCCAAAACTAGGAAAAAGAGCTTTAGGACTCAGATATGAAATCCAGAAGGTGTCTCTGATAGGATCAATTCAAAGCGAAAGTTAGATTCTGTTGCCTAAGTAGCTATCAGGAGCATCTAAAAATTTTAGTTTAGATGCTTTTAGGCAGGGTTAGATTTTCATCTGTTCAAGCTTATTCATTGCCTGTTTATCAGTGTTTTTATTGCTTTTTATTAATAATTGTAGTCCTCTAGTTCAACTGCTCCACCTCTTTATCAGCCAGGGTCATTACAATATCAATACAGATAACAAAATGTCTCTTTGGAAATAAACAATTGAAGAGAATGCAGGCTGTAGGAATCATTAAGAGAATGCAGATTGTAGGAATTATTCAGAGTAGATCTGGAACTATCTGGAGGATTCTTCTTCAGTTTCACTAGAACGTAGAACACCATCACTTCCTACAGCAAAACATGTTGGTCCCTATTATTTGCTGAATTGCACTAATGCGGTATTCTCTT